>SNQJ01S0038562.1:21430-36302 GCA_010110895.2 Picea sitchensis
CTTTTATGATAGCAGGGTCTTATTGTAGACAACGACATTCAGGGCTGAATTACATCATTCAAACACTTGTTTTTCAGAGGTGTTGATCTATCTTTGATAGTCTGTGTAGAATTGTCTATTTGTGAATTATTTTTCATGACTGGAAAAGGATATTATGTTGATTTGAGTGTGCAACAATCTGTGGCAAGTTGATCCAGCTTTTAGAGTTCAGTTTTGGTTTTCTGTCAGAGGTCCTTTTGTATGTTCCATCGGGGATGTCTAAGTTTGACTTTGGTCTAAAATTTCTGTATGAGATTTTGTAAATAAAATGACTCTTTGGTGAATTGGAATGAAATAAAGGATTGTTTTATGTCTCATCTGTATTGATTATCATCTTGGTGTCTTACTTCTATCTTTATACTTGTTTTCAACAACTATTATATTCAGAAAATCATATCAAAATGAATTTTCCAGCAAGCCTTTATTTGTGAAAAATACTAGCCCAAGCACTTGTAATTGATACTTGTGAGTTAGGATTTTATTTTTGATGGCTATAAACCTAGGGTGAAATTCCCGTCTATTCTGCTTTAGCCAAGCAGAATTTGAAAATGCTTGAGTAAGATCATTTCGTATCTTTTCCTCAACACTACCCTTTTTAGAAACAAAGGGGGAGAACAATCAAAGGCAAAGAGAGCAGACTAACAGGGGGAGTTATTTAGTTATGGAACCCAGAGCATGATTGTAGGGAGGGTTACCAGAGTTCATATATTGATCAATATCATATAGACAGACAAATCATAGGAGGAGAAATCCTTTGCCATTGATGTCAAAGGGGGAGAGTAACGTCAGAGGAGAGAAGCATCATCACAGGGGGAGATTGTGTATGAAATTGGTGTGTTTCCATCAATGAAAAAGGGGGAAATTGTTGGATAAAGTTTCATTAATGTGTTTTGATTGATGTCAAACAGTATAACAGTATGTAGAGTTCATGTCAAATAAATATATGTAGCATGACAGTATGCAAAGATTAAAAATATTAGGAGGGTTAGCGACTGAAGATAAGAAGCTCAGAAGATATGACACACATGAAACTTAGAAGGGAAAGCGCCAAATCAACGGTAGGCATGGATTGCGGAGAGAAAAAGGAGAATTAAACTATACGTTATTTCCAGTCCTGCAATTATTATAGATCATCAGATCTCATCGATTCAAAGATCAATGATTGTGGTTGACTCACCAACAATCACACAACTTCAATTGCAGAGTTTGGGTGACGAATTAAACCACTCGCAAGTTATGGTTCCGCAATCCACATGACCGTTGGATCAATTTAAGTGGAAGGATAGGATAATTAAAGATGAAGATCATCTGATACAAAGTCCCTAAGTAAATGAGGATCGTCCGATCTATTCAAAGCACGCCAAGGTAGCAGTGGTCAACTTTGGCGCTGACCACTTTGGGAGAAAAGCGTTGAGAACAAGTAGGATCACCCAAAGGCCGAAGTATCGAAGCAAATGTGAATAGTATGATATGAAGAACACTTTGGGAGATATCAGGACCGTCAGATCATGTTTAGTGTAAGGATAGAGTAAATCCACAAATCTCTTGAAATAGACGTAAGTCATCTGATCTGAGGAAACACTTTGGGAGATATCCTGACCGTCGGATCGAGGAAAGTAGAAGGATAGGATAAGCGATACCAAAGACCCAAGATCCCGAATATCAAAATTTCCAACAGTTGTTGGATCGTTTTAAGCATTTTCGGGTTAAAGAATGACCATTATATGAAGTCAAGTTACTCGAGGTTTACACTTAGGGAATCTCACTTTGGGAGAATTGGGAAGTGGATAAATCGAATTACCTGAAGTCCTGAAGGCCAAAATGAATAAGGACTTTTAGATCTGGACAATACATGATGATCGTCAGATCAGGATGATGGTCAACTTCGACGCTAACCACTTCAAAAAAATGGAGTTGAGAACATGTAAAATCACCCGAAGGCCGAAGTTCCGAAGTCACGAGGTTAAGACACGTAGCACTCACATTGAGATCCCACATCATCAACAATGACATCAACAGGGACACATGCCGTAATAAGATGATGACAAGTGTCAAGATGAAATTGACATTTCAGGTACATGTAAATAACGAAACTGAGTGACATGTGGCAACCACTCGGCCCATGCCACGTCAACAAGTGACATCAACAAGTTATGTCACTTTAGGAGTTTCACCACTAACAAATTCCCTAAGTCCCGAAGTCTCGAAGGCCAAAGTATCGAAGTGGACATGAGTCATCCGATTTGAAGAACACTTCGGGAGAATTCTCAAATGTTGATAAAGTACAGTGGAAGGATAGTGTAAGTGGAAGTGTTAACCGACAGTAAGCGGTCTCCACCATTTTATGACTTTTTCGGCAAGTGATCACTCCGGAGGAAAATGGAGCAGCGATTATCCGAACCTCTGAAGTCCCGAACTCCTCAAATAAACATGAATCGTTCACTCATCAAGAGATTAAAATGTGATCGTTGATTTTGGTAAGTGATCAAGCACTCGCTTGGCCTAGCACCTGGTCACCGCCTATGGTCATATGCAATAAGAGAAATAAAGTATTTGTAGAAATTATGGTTAAGTTAAATGAAGAGGTGTGATGGTCCAAATGAAAGGACACAATGCATTATAAATCACACTAGTTTGAAGATTATATAAATGAGAAAGAGTGGTGGGAAGAAGGTGTCTTTGCAGTTCAAATAAGAAGATCAAAACAGAAGCAGAGTTCAAGAAGAAGAATTGTTGGTTCTAATGGTCCTGTCGATGTATTATTGAAGATCAAGAACAAAAGAAGATAGATCAACAATTATGCAATCCCATATTTGTTATAGAATACATTTATTGGGTTGCAATAGATTGATTGAATATTAAATGACAGAAGCCAGAGAGCATGAGATTAAGTTTGACTACAGAGGGGTTGCAACAGACAAATAGAAAGTTCAACAGTTAATAACTCTAAGAAGACTTGAAGAATTGATTGTATCTTTCTGTGTTTATGAACACCTTGAACATAGTACAGTAAAAGTTTTATAAGTGTTATAACCTACACAAAGGGAGGAATGGTGGAGAAAGGGAAAATAAGTCGAAGTCAAAAGGTCAAATATGATAAGACTTGTGTTAATGGTTGCATGAATCAAATTCAATTAAGAGCAAAAGAGATTGAATTACATTGTGAAATTAAGGGTGGTTGGGTGGTGCAAGGGCAGGTTAGAGCTAGTAGGGGAGTAGGTTCTTCCTTGTCAGTTGTAGATGACTAAACAGGGGGTCAAAGCCTCCTACTAATTGGTGTTGCTGAAATAGGGTGTGGGTGCATCCTGATCAGTTGGTGTTGATCGAAAAGGAAGAACATCTTCCTTCTATGTAACTTGTAAAAACAAAATTTTGCAGTTAATAGAAATGTGTTGGTGGTTTTCCCTGTTGGGTTCCACGATAAAATATTGTGTTCATACGAGTTTGTTATTTATCATATATTGCTTGATTGAATAATTAATGTGTGTGCTTAATATTGAAGGAATTAATAAGAAAAAGTAGGCAATACTAATTCACCCCCCTCTCAGTATTGTTTTATATTCCATCATATTTATGGTGCAGAGACTCTATGTAGCAACTATAGATATTTTTCTTATGATTTTGACTACCTAGTAAAAAGGTCGTTTAGGCCCTAAAAATCGCTCTGCAAGTTGATGACCTCCAAAAAAATACAAATTTTTACGGAAAATTAACTGATTTATTATTTTAATAGTCCATCAATTAGAACTCAAAACCACTCAGAACACCTTTTCTCCCCTTTTTCCATCAGGGGAATCAAGTTACCCTATCTCCAGACTTTCCTGAATCCCGCAACCCACAAAATTGCTAGGCTATCAGACTCTTTCATTTGAGCGGACTTTCCCCCATCTAGTTTTCAAATGGAATGGTCTTCATATTCTTCCGCAACCCACAAACTGCAAGTCAATAAGATTATTTCATGTGGACTCCCTCTATGAATAGGCCAAGTTAACATATTCTTATAATTAACACGTTTTCCTTAAGTCGTGAGCCCTTTTTCCCCGCAATCCCACAACCCCCAAACCTGGAAAAAACTCTTCCTTGTGGACATTTCCTCATGGCTACCAAAACATGACCCTCAGGTTTTACCCACAAGCCTTTGTGAACATTTAACCATGTCTACTAAAAAAAAACCTTAGGTTTTTCCTAAGAGCCACAACCCACAAGCCTTTGCATCCTTTCCTCTGTGGACATTTCCCTATGGCTACCAAAACACGAACCTCGGGTTTGGATCGCGAGCTACAACCCGTAATCCTTCATGCCCTTTCCTCCGTAGACATTTTCCCATGGTTATCAAAACATGAACCTTAGGTTTTTCCCGTGAGCCACAACCCGCAAACCTGTGCAACCTTTCCTTCACAGACATTTGCTTGCAATTGTCAAAACATGGAGTTTAAGTTTTTCCTATAACCCACAAGCCTACTCCTGCAACACTATTGACTTACGCCTTTTCTTCACAAGACCATGTTTGATCTAGGTCATCGATATTTAATGTCTAAAATGATCTGGGTCATTGGTTCCTCAAAATCAATACTGTGACCCATGCCTTCTGCCACCGTGGTCTCTATTAGTCCACGTCACGTTGTACAAAATTTCTCCAAAAATTCCCAAAATTTATAAATTTTCAAAAATTTATAATTTCTCCCAAATTTTCCATTGGCACACTTAAAATTTTTACTCACTCTAGCCTTAATCTTAGTTTTCGATTGCCAGGTCGAACATGATCTGGACCGTCATTTTCTCAACTTCTCAAACATTGCTAAAACACAGAATTCGACCTTTCAGATCAATTTGACTCTGCAACCTGCACATTAACACCACGAATCCCCTCTTCAATAGTTCTGAAGTGAATCAAACTCTCATCTGCTCACGAATTTGGGAATTTTCACTCTGCTTTCACCATTTCCCCAAATATGTCAGAAATGAACCTCTGCAACAACAAATTTTCTACAAAATTTGAATGGGCTCTTGGCCCATACAAGCTCAGTGTTGAACCTTCTACTCTTATACCAATCTATAATGTTTCCCCAACTTAACCGATGAACATTATGACACGAAATACACATAAAAATGAAAATTTTCTGCTAACTAAAGTTTTATAGCTTACCAACTATGAATTTTACACAAATTTAACCATTTTGATACCATAACTTAATGCATCTACAACATGTTAAATTAAACATAAATTAATCTAAATAACTCATTACAACAACATGTAATTCATTCCAATTCACGAAGTAAAATGCACAACAGTTAACTCAGAAAATAGATAAACACTAATCTTTTCAAAACATTTGTGCAACCAGTTGCTTGGTATGGACGTTCCACCCAACCATATACGTGTTGTTCGAGATATAAAAACACTAGTCTCCCTTGATATGAGGATAGGAATCCACAAGAAAGTGTGTCTCTCATTGTCCACTCATGACTCAAATATTCCAAAAACCCACTGGCATTCTCCTACAACTATCCTGAATTTCCCCCAAATTTATTCCTCTTGACCTACCCAACCCAAGGAATGTACCCCTTCACTACTCTCATTCCAATGAGCATCCCATTCATTTATCAAGGTCTCTTTGGCACAAGTCACTAGAATTCTCACTACTGGGAACTAAAGGGAACTCACTGCCAAAGAAACTACCAGTAAAAACAACAAAAATCACTCGTTGGTATAGAGCAACTCACCTAGGAGTTCACTCTTCAATATTGACAACCTGGTTCTTCAGTCTTCAGCTCCAAAATGCTCCAAAAACACTCCAACATCCTCTAGAATTTTCTTAGCCTTCTTGCTCCAACTTCGATCCCCTTTTTCTCTGTTCTCTACTTGTTGTTCATGACAAAACATTCTTGCCAAAATTGTCTTCCTTGGCCATACGAATTTCCTTTTCCCCAAGCTAGTTAACTGCTCACTCTGCAATTTTGATTGTACTTTATCCCCATGCTCCCAAATAACTATGGGATGTGACTTTCTAAACCCACCCTCTTACATGTATTTAATGATTAGGATCTTCTACACTCAAGGGAAAATCAAAAGGTTGTCCCCAATGATAATAAAATTCAAAAATATGGGTTTGGATTAATACCCATAAATACTTTTTCCCTCAGACCCCTCTGAGACACTCCCTTCTCTTGTGGAAAAATCAGACCTTATCTATGTCCATGTCCCCCAACAACTGGTATAACATTTTATTTATTAAAAAATTAGAAATACAATTTGCATATTACATTTCTTGGCCATAGCCACATTCATATCTACGCTTGTGCATTAATTAAACTGGGGATTATTCTGTATTGTTACATTATGAGTTTATTGGTTGGGATTAGGTTGGCTTAGTGGTAGGTTACATCATGCTAACTTTATCTCCTATTTATAAAAAAAGAGAATCTTTTCTATAAGCATCTCATCTTGCCTTTTGAATTGGATATATTATAAAATGAGTTTTCCCCCTCGAAGTGGATTGTATTCATTGACTTTTTATCATTTTCAAGATGTTTGGTTCATAACAGACACCTCCATGCATTACAACATGCCTCTCAAAAGGATAGTATACATGCTCCAACAAAATTCCTCCTTTGTTGGCAGACATATCATCTATCTCAGCTTCAAACAACAAGGGTTTATAAATTAGTTCTATGATAAACTTACAAAAAATTTAATTTCCCTTCTTTGCTACCCTCTATTAAACCTCTACATGATGAATGCCATAAAAAATCAAAACAAGGAAAACAAATCAACTCATGATTTAGGCTTGAATGCCCTCTTTTGGAAGGATGGAAAATGTTGTTATACATCAAAAGAATGTGCATGTCCTTGTCCCGAATATATTACAACCCTAAAATTACATCTTCTTGTTAATTTTTTGTATGTATAAAGGGCACAAGCTAAAGATGTCAATGGATATAAAATTTCTACATGTGTAATGTGATGACAATGCTCTTTATGATGCAAAACATCCACCCCATTAATGAATAAATATGGATGTTGATCAATGATCAAATATGCATCACATACCCTGACATCTTTTGGTTGTTCAATATCAAAGGAAATAATATCTTCTATGTCCTTTTCACGATCCATGAAATGGCTCTCAAAACTGATTGGAAATTGAAGGTGTCAATTCATATCTTCCTTTGACAAGCTCTCACCATCCATGTTATATATGGGATCCCCATAAATAAACCAGATATCCACATCCAATATATTCCCCTCAATTGCAAAAAGAGTTCTCACATCATCATCATCTTGGCCGCCATATTTTCCATCGCATGACCTAGTGGAAGAACCTGTAATTTCTTCATCCTGCAAGGGTTTCTCTATTAGACCTATCCCTTTCAACTCTTCAAATATTTCACCATCATGTTCAAAAAATTGAAAATAAAACCCATAACATACCAAACCCTTTTCATAGTAAGAAACAATGAAAGACACTGGAATACACTGGAACCTCCTCATGAAAGTGTACATTAGCATCACAAGATGCTTATTCCGAGACAAGATGGAATGCATAGTATTCAATGGAACCTTCACCATCAAACTATTCATGAGGTGTTGCAATGGGATATTCAAGAAATTCATCACACTTCTTCTCATCTAAATCTGAAATCTCATGTGAAAATGACTCATTTGATAGACAATAAGATCGATCATTAAATCAATCATCACAAAACTCATCTCCATGTTGCTCATTCATTGATCCATAACTTTCTTCTTCTAGGGAGATAGGAAGGGAAATTAACACTCCAATCTTATCAATAATTTCATCTAAGAGAACATCCAAGGGGTTACTCTAATATACAAGTATTAGGTCCTCTATCTCTCCCTTCTTTTTGTGGCACTCATCAAACACCACATGAGAATCATGAAGCTCATCAAAAAAATTCTCCTCAACATGTTCTTCATAACCACAACCCTGATGAAGAATTCTAACACCATAAAAAATGGAACAAATTAATAATATAATAATGATACATACTCACCTTAATATTATTCATCACCAAAACTCACATTTCTAATTTAATAAGAGTTGTCTCATAAAATGACCAACTCTTATAATCACTCAACAAACAACCTCTATATTCACTTACCAATAATTATCTCAATCTCAAATTATCTCTTAGAGATATGAGGACACTAACAACTTCAACAAACATTCTTATTAGACTATGGACCATACAAATGAATCATTATCCCAACATTTCTCCCCCATAATGATCATTTGGGGATATTCCAACATCATCTCTAAATTTATAGAGCTTGTCCTTTGGTAGTGCCTTGGTGAAAACATTTGTAACTTGATGTAGTGCATTGATTTCAGTAGTAATGGATGAATTGTAGTAGTTTATGTAGTTATGTAGGTCCAGTGGAATCACTTGGTATCACTGATGTATATTGATGTAGATTGATGTAGGTCCATTTATGCAAGTTCTTTTTTTCATTTGCACAAGCGCTCCAACAAGTTTTTTTATGTGCTACACAATTTCCACCACTATTTTCTCAGCCTTTTGATACGTGTTGTGATACTAGATGGCAGGATGGGAGTTCTTAAAGTAATATAGTGTCAGGAAGAAGGCTACACCAGTTCCCCATCCATCAGAACGATGTTGATGAAGAGGTGTGTTATAGTAACGTGATACCTAGTAACCCACCCTTTCCTTTTATCCTTAAATCTATGAGATATTCATAGGTCGAAGGGTTACTTTCATTTAGTTCTTTGAATAGTGAAGTGAAGCTCGCTCGACCAATATTTTATGAGGTGAATCTGGAATAGGTCGAAGGGATAGCTGGAAAGGTAATACATCTATCTCAGATATATGGATATTCAAATCTATAGGTGGGTCTGGGGGGTCCTTCTTTATATGTCTTAAGGTAAAAGAAAATGTATCTGCCTCGGGATAAAATAGACTTTATATTACGAATTTATTTCTTTGGTAAATTATAGAACCGAGTGTCTGTATTCGATAAGGGACAAAACGCTTAGACAAACAAGAGTAACCATGTTTTTTTCTTATGTACGTCCATAACGAACCTTGGAGGGAAATTTTATCCCATTTTTCTAGAGCTCTTCCCTTCATATGATAGGGGAGAGATATCGAAAACTAATGCATCTGAACTAGGCTTACCTCGTAGAGCGGATTTTAAGCCATCAAGTCATCTGCGATAGTCTTTGTAAGTTACCTAAAGTGAAGGTAACAGAGCCATGCATTATGATATTGATTAAGTGTTGTTCACTCGATTGGGAATCCTTTACCTAGTATAATCTCATTTTGCAGTTGTGGGCTAGGTATTTTGGGATAAATATTTTTCTAAAAGCAGGTGAATCCTTCCCCCCCCTATGCCATCGAAATAATTTCCCTCCCCACACGCCATTGGAATAGGAATGATATAAAAAACACCATCATTTATACTATGAGGCCCTTGAGATCCTCCCCTCAGACCAATATTGATACCTCTCCTAAGTGAAGTAGCTATCTATGGGGATCCTTATATCCAAGGAGGGGATCTGACCACCCCCTTACACTGGACTTCTAACTTGCCTGTCAGTAAGGACACTTCCATGAATACTTCTGAACCTTATGTATGTTTCGATGATCCACAAGAATCAACAACAACCAATTACTTAATGAATGGGCATTTGATGAGAGAGAGATCCACACATATGACATGAAGAACGACCTTGCTTTCACGTTACACCTTACCTTCCTTATAGAAGAGGGTGGCTACCTTACTTACAATCAATACCCGCTAATAGTCATTTCTCAGTTTCAATATTGTCATCTAATATTACCACAATGATTACTTGACAGACCCCAGGACAGGGCCTTCCTCCAATATATCTTGATTGGTTGGTGGTTGGAGGGAGGAAAACTGAGCTAGAAATATTGAACATGCTTGCCTATAGATAGCCAAATATGGATACATTTCTCCTGTCAGCTTGTCAGATTGAGAAGAAATACCAATCAATGAATAGGAAGCTTAAAGAAATGGGGCACTAGGTGGATTGAAACAAAGATTGAAAAGGAAGGATAGATATTGAAATAAAATATGGAGTTATATGTCTGTATGTAAGAAGGGAGCATTGGTTTTCATGAAGATGAAAGAAATGTTCTATTCATGCTGCTTCTCTCAAGTTGAAATTTTACGCTTTGAAAACAAGGTCATTCTAAAGTATTAATGGAAACGTCGCTACCTTGACCTTCTAGAGAATTTCAATATGTGGTTAAGAAACCTAGTTGATGTCGACAACTTCAATAATGATGCTCCATCGCGACCCGTTTGAAAAATGATCTCTTGTATGAAATTCATTCTTATATTGATATACTTGATATAAGGTAGTGGGAGGAAAAGTAAGTGGGGGTAAGTGATCCAAGTGGAAATCGATAGCCACACACCTATTTTGTTGGCTCAAAACAACGGTTTCCACCTTGGCAGTTTTTCTACATCTTTTTGGGTCTTAAACTTCTGGGGTCGTTTTGAGGCCCTAAACAACATTTTTTTGGGCCCGCCATAGTCGCACTATAGGTTTTATCTAAATCGTGATGGAAAAATGCGTATTCCTCAAATAGACCTTTCCAATGACCTATCATGCGCCCCAAACAAAGATCGTATGCAAAAGTTACACCCTTGGGAAGTTGACGTATCAACTACCCCCATCGGGGCCTGCACACATTTTGGCGTTTCATCTTTTGGGGTTAGGGTTTTGGGTTTTATTTATGTTAAAAAGGCCTTTAGATCCTCATTGTAAACATTTTATTCTTCTTGCGAATGAGCATATCCATCACATCTCTTCTCATAGATAAGTTTCCACCATTCTAGTGAGTTCATTCACTCTGTATTTTTACATCTTCTGTACATTTTTGTCATTAATAAAAAGTGTGCATTATTGTATCTATGTGTTTCTGAAAATATATATGTGTATTTTATTATTATATTTCCGACTTCATTTCGTTCTCAAAATAATCTGGATTAGTGGTATCAGAGCAGGCTACTCCTTTCCATTTCTTAGTGCATGTCCCCAACAAGGTCAGGGTATAGAGAGTTGGGTCTCAAGCTAGTTTCTCTTGAGGAAAACCACTCTCCCCAGCCCAAGAGGCCTCCCATGGCAGAAGATAAGAGAGACGAGGGAGCAGAAGATCCCATCAAGTTGTTTCTTGCGGAAGCCCTCGCGCAACAAAGGAATGAGATGTTGGATATTTTTTCCCAAATTCTTCAACGATTACCGACAATAATAGATGTGTCTTCTTCAAGAAGTCACTTTGGAGATGCTGCCCCATTCAAGGTACACGTTAATTTGATATTCCCATATTTGAAGTTCAGATCGATGCAGATTCTTTGGAAAAATGGTTAAATTTGCTAGAAGGTTATTTCTCTATTCACAATTTGTCTGACAAAGAAAAGATCACCTTTGCGCTCCTTAAGGCTCTCCCCCTTGTCAAAAATTGGTGGGAAACTTACTAGGAGAAAAAATCCACAAAGTCGTCTAGAATATTTGGGGTCAATCCCACTTGGGATTCTTTTATGGATGTGGTCAAGGAGCAATATTACCCTATGGGAAACTATGATGAACAGTACATGAGATGGACCACACTGCATCAAGAGAGGGGAAAAACAGTGGCAAAGTTCACCAATACCTTCCATACCTTGCGCACCAATATGGGTATCAAAGACTCTGAGCGGCATATGGTTCTAAAATAACGCGGAGCTCTACATAGGTACATCCAAACTGAAATGGATTTTCTGGACATCTCATCACTAGGAGCATCTTATCGATATGCTGTCAAAATCGAGTAGAAATTTAAGCACCAAAACAAGCCGAAATTTGGGTCTGCAAATCCACAACAACCAAATTATGGTAAAGGCAATCCTAATCCATAGAATAACCAACCTCAAGACAATCGTTCCAAGCTGCAAGAAAAGAAGGGTAACGGGAAGACAAAAAAGGACATTGGGAAGTGGTGTGACTTCCACAAAATCCCTTGGCACAACACCAATGAATGTCACTAAAAATAGTCATTGGTGGTTGAGCTCAAAGAAAAAAATCGTAGCCCTGACTCAGACTCTGATTCAGACAATAATAAAATGAGACAGATCATCGATGTAAAACCCACTACTATTGTTGTGACCGCAACAATCCAACCAGAAGAACCAAAGGATCCCGAGGAGAGGGAGTGTCTCTTTCATTCAAAGATGTGGGTAAAAGGGACCCCGCTACATTTTATTGTTGATAGCATAAGATAGAAGAATCTCATCTCATTAGAGGTCGTCAAGCAATTGTATTTATTGAAAACACCACACTCGCATCCATACAACATCGCATGGCTTCGCTAGGGACGATATCTTCGTGTCAGCCAACAGTGTCGCCTATCATACAACATCAAGCCCTTCAAAGATGAGGGATTGTGTGATGTTTCCCCACCGGAATTATGTGATGTTCTGTTATGCCAGCCATATATGTGGAAGCATCATGTTTTTTATGAGTCTCGACCTCGTAGTGTCATTGTTACTCTAGGGGGTCATCTCTACAGGATACCATAGGTAGTTCTGACTATTCTCCCAATAAAACAGTGTCGCAAAGTATTTTCTCATACTGCAAAGTTTATCCTCTTCATGATATATTCAAAATAGAAGGACACTACAATCACTACAACCTCGGCCCAAGACCCTTCTATCCAGCAGAAGTAGATCAACAAGATTGTAGAAGAGCACCAAGATATTCTTATTGCACCTACAAGGTTGCCTCCACACTTCCCAGTCAAACCAATTTATAAAAAATTCCTTCATTTTATTCATGTTTCATATTCACTGAAAAAGTCCTCCCACACTTAGGCATATCATGCAACTAGATTGGTTAAACGGATCCAACCCCGCCAACAACAGGGTCATAACAGTTTTCACCAAGCTAAGTAGGACAACTTCTTCAGCAAGGAAAGCAACTCACCAAGGTTCATATTCAAAAAAATCTTCCCCGGGAACTTGACTCAATGGAGACCATTGCTTCCTCATGGGACAAGAATGATCCAGGCAGAAATTGGTGGCCACCCACCTATTCCACTGGCTCAAAACAAGGGTTTCCACCTTGGCAGTTTTTCTACATCTTTTCGGGTCCTAAACTTCTAAGGTCATTTTTGTTGGAGTTACTTCACACACACCTAAGATTTATTTTTCCTAAGGTTTTTCCTTGTCTATTATTCATAGTTAGTCATTATCCAGTGTCCTGTATTTTAGGGGAGAATATTCCACTTGGAGAATATTCTCTTTCAGTTGACACTTCAGTTTGACTAGTTGAGTTGAGTTTAGATGATGCATTGGTTTTGTCACCATGAAACATTGGGATCATCACCAACTAATGCACACTTTCCTTGGGGTCATCACTAGACTAGTGCATTACCCTTGATTCCCTGAGTTAACTCCTCACTACTCTCTGTTTAGTAAGTTAACTGAAGACTAGTTGACTAGTTAACTCAACTAGGTGGCAGTTCACTCTCGTAATTGTCTGAGAGACTAGACTAGGTGGAAATTCACTCCCGTAAATTTTGGTGCATGTCCATATCACTCTAAACCACCACTATGGTGCATTGTTTCTCCTCCAATGCGTACTCATTGAGTTATACAAAGTATATCATGTGTAAATTATTCATTATTCATAACGATTAATGAGAATTCTTTCATTCTTTCTCTCCTTCTTCTTCTTTCTTAATTTCTCTATGCAAATGTGTGTAATATTTTCTAGCTAGATATATTTTGTGTAGTTTCAACACATTTACATGGTATCAGAGCCGATGGACTACTAAGAAAAACCTACACCAAAATTTTTTGCAGGTACAAAAGATTGAAGACAGCGGAAAGATGGATTTCCAAAAAGAATTCATTCTTACACCTTAAAACTATTTTGCACGGAAGGAGAAAATGGACAAACATATCTGAACCAGAGGGTTGTACAGGTTAAAATTGAATACATATACAGAACCGACATCAACAATAGAAAAATCCAAGTATTCAAATCGCATAGATGAGGCACTCAGAACAATTTGCAGTATTATTTCTCCTGGTTTCCTTTTTCATATATCTTCCTGTAAGACTCCCAATGAAGCCTGGACCACCTTGGAAGGGATCTTTGGAAAATAGGATGAGATGAGGGGACACATGTTGGAGGTGGATCTCCTCACATTGGATCCAAAAATCTTTGACAATATCCAAGATTTCTTTACAAAATTCAAGGATTTACTGTCGCAACTCAAAGCTTGTGGGGTTGATAAATCGAAGGAGGAGAAACAAATGGTTTTCACCATTCTCTCCAAGCTTGGTCCTGAATTCTCTGTATTCGTATCCACATTCCATTCTGTCAAATTCTCCTCTAGAGCCACCTAGAAGATGCCTTCTCTTGAGGACTTTATCGAATCCCTAACACAAGAGCAAACCAAGTTCATCAACATGGACACAATCAAAGGCCCAAGGGTGCATGCACTCACTATGTAATATGGCAGCCACAAATATCATAAATCTAAATAGAAATATAAATAGAAATCTCATGCACATCCGAAGAAGGAAGGGTACACAAAACCCTTCACCGATGCCTCTGGATCCAAAGGGGAAAAGGGAAGAAAAGGGGAAAATGTTCGTACTTTCTGTTATCGGACTAATCAGTAGGTGCGGACACTAACTGATCTCCCTAGATCCACCTGGATCTAGAACAAAACACACCAGAACATGATGCTTTCCTTAAGTTTTAGATATTGAATTTACTAACCAAAGAGGGATAGGTGACATACCGTTTAAATGTCACTTCCTCTCGCCATT
>SNQJ01S0038563.1:29975-44522 GCA_010110895.2 Picea sitchensis
TGTGCCACAACCTCACTGTTATGTAGCCTCAAGCTAAACCAACAACTTCAACAACACATCAAAAGACCAATACCCATATGCCAAATACCAACAACAAAATATCAACTATATCCCTCAACAAATCTAATATATGTAGCAATACTGCACATCCAATACCATCTCAAGAGCTAAACCATAGCTCACAAAACATACCTCAAACAAGATGTGACATATCTCTCATAAATAGATCCCAACCATGTTGTTGCCGTGATTTTTCTCCTGCACTTTTTCAACAGCATTTTTTTTGCCATGATTTTTTTGCCGTGATTTTTTTACCGCACTTTTTCTGCTGCACTTTTTTCTGCCACGATTTTTCTGCCGCGATTTTTCTGCCGCAGTTTTCCTGTTGCAAATTTTCTCTATCAATAATACCTGCCCAAATAACCTTTCACAAAAATAGATATTCAATGATATTCAAGTGTGATTAAAATGAGAGAGCTTTACCTCTTATTTATACTTTCATGTAGCATCCCACTTTCCTTATTTTAGGGATTTCTCCATTAAATTTATTACTTAAACAATTTATTTTGCAAACACTTTGACTTTTTGAGGCTTCTAGATGACTCATGAGGGTCCTCCAACTTCACATGGCCATAAATCTCTAACCGTGAGGAGTTATGTGATGTTCCACATACCACTGGAAATGGCATGACAAGGTCTATCCATATAGTATGGTTTCACTGAAAAATTCACTGACCTTGATCTCATTATTCCACAATTAAGCATGGGTTCTCTAACCATACTTCTAGGCTAACTCAATCCGCAAAGCATCTTCACGTGAGGGATTTCACCATAAGGGGAACAATTTGGAGTTCATCCATTTGTACTTCTTATCAACCATGAAAAGACAATAATGAGTCATCTTTACATAAAAAAAAATTGGGTCCACTACCCAAACCTTTGTGCTACCAGGCTTTCTTCAAGGGTTGACATCAATGACAACCAACCTTAATCAACAAGTACCTGTAATAAACCTTTCACAATAATGGATAGTCAATGTTCTCAATTAGATAGATCACAATAGGATACCCTTGCTCTTTTATTTATATTCTCCAAGTATCTTCCTCTAGGGGTTATCTTCTAACCAACTTCCTTCTTTTGGGGCTAACCCATTCATTAATTTCATTCATAATTATATGGTTACATGTAAACATATATCGAAAACATTCATCAATAATCTCATGAATAGATCATATATGATAACATATATCTCATAATCAATATCACAATACTATCACTCAAACCATGTTCATATAAGTCTATCTAGTCATGTGCCATACATGTGCATACACTCATAATAATATGAAATAAACCATCAACCAAGTACAAATAACTCAAAGATGTAAACTATGGGAACCATATCAGTACTGTACCACACATAAGAGTGTTTCTCACTCAACCAACCATCCAACATATACCACTACCATCACACCAAGAATTCCTCAAGCATTCACAACATCATAAGTAAATCTAAGCATCAGAACAAACTAATAACCATACCAGAACTTCTGTAGCTGATATGGAACACTAGATCTCATAGAAACTAGGATTACTCAACTTCTGCAGTCTGTTCCAACCCTTTTTCCTAAATTTACCAGTGCCTTGCTTGTTGCATACTGGTTGACCCATGGGGAAGCCTCGCTATACATAGATAGGATGACCCACGAGGACCTCATAAATTAGGGTTTTTTAGAAACCCTTGCCTTCTTCATTCAAGTTTAACTATTTAGTCTTCTTCATCCACTTATGAGAGTGTCCTAGTTTCTCATTACTTGTTCTCTGAATTTCCATTCTTTCAACCTTATCTTTCTTCCATGTTTCATTTTCTCTTCTTGCCATATTGTATGAATAATTCCTCATTGACTATCTCCTTGAATTCCAACGATCCTAGGATTTGTGGCCAAACCCACTGTAGTTGTAACATCTCATGGTGTGACAATGTGAAACAATGTGTTCAAAACGATTGCATCTCCAACATCTGAAGATGTTATTGAATCTTCCAACATATTTCCTTGAATAATGTCTACAATCCAAAGCTTTGTGACCATATTCATTACATGAGAAACAATGACCATAGAAAACATTTTCATACCTGTGCTTTTGTTTCAACCTTGAAGGCATCTCTCTTCTGAATTTTCTTTGAGGTGTAGGGCTGGATTCTTGGTGTCTTCCTTGCTCTTATCTTCTGAATATTTTCTTTCTTTGTGTAGGTTCTTGACATGGAACTTTGCTTTCACTCTTTGAAAATGAAGGACCTACATCATGCTTCTTAGAAGTACCAAATTCAGAGTGTGCAACTTCCTTATTGTATCCAATACCCGATTTATCATTTGCTAGGTATCTATAGAGGTAGTGGGGAGCCCGGAGGGACCATAGTGATAATAGTGGACACCACTCAATGTAAGGTGGACTAGATACACTATATTATTAAATAAGGCTCACTATGGTAGTTAGATATAATAAATGTAAGAGGACTTACTAGAAGGTTCTACTTCTATAAGGTTCCTCCTCTAGAATGATCTTAGGTTTTTGGTAGCACTATATAGAGGGATTCAAGCAATGTGATCAGATATGAAGAGAAGTTTTGTATTTGGAGCGGTAGCTCAATAGGAGGAATCCCCCTTGAAGAGGCAAGTGAATAGGAGAGGATCCCTTCCATAATATGATCCATTTTATGGTGTTTCCCTACCTCAATTCTTATAATAAAAGTGTGGTTCTTATATATTGTTCTCTTAATATTGATGTTTTTTTTTATTCATTTTTTTTGTTCTTAACAATTGGTATCATAGTAATTTCCTTGGCAAGAAGTGTGGGAAAATGTTTTTTGCAGATTTTTCGGAGATGAAAAAGAGGGATGCGACATTCTAGACAATGTTCATATATTTCTGTGAAAAATTTGAAGAAACGATTTGTATATCTGAGTTAATATCAAAAAAAAACCCAATTAAAAAAACAAAATCTGCAATTTTCAGGTTTTTTTTTTTCCGCAAATGATGACACAATTTTTTGATTCCTGTAGCATATAGAGGTCGAATTTTCCAAAAAAAATTACATATCTGAGTTTATCTTTCAAAAATAGTTGATTTCAAAAAACAAATCACCCAAATCAGAGCTCCAGAAGTGAAGATATCGCTGATTTAAAATCAATCATTTTTGGGGGTTTTTTGTGACGACAACAAGATTGCAGAGTTCATAACTTTGCACAAGGTGTTCAGATTACTACCAGATAAATTCCATTGGATATATTATTTTAATATTTTTATTTTTGTACATTATATGTAGTGTTTCCAATGGATATTCACTCTCAACTTAAGGAAATCCTAGGAAAGGTTGAATCCCTCAAAGTCGATATGCATGACCACCTACAAGGCATCAAGGCTAGTCTACACAACCACATAGATAGTTATCACAATATTCAATGGTGATTGGATATTTTACAAGAGGGACATCTTATGGTAGACATAAGGGATGAATATAATCAATAGGTGTATGCTTGGTATGATTTTTGAGGATGATTGTGATGCTTATTATAAGGATAGTTCTCAATTTTGGGATGACAACCACTTTCATATTGTATTTGATGACTCTACTCTACCTTTATTAGAGAGCATCAATGTGAGAAATCAGGAGCCATTTATGATTACTAGTGTCCATCCTGCATATTATATAGTGGTATTATTCCTTTTAGATTCAACTATGACCCTTTCCCACTATGTGGATGGATATTCTTATTTAGATCCACATGACATGTGTCAGTGTTTGGAGCATCATTTTCAGTTGGTTATTTTGTTCCGATACCTTTTGCATGGAGTTCACATGAGAACTTGGACGTGGGACCCTGGTTTACAATGGTGGTTGGACTACTTCAGCATGGTGGCTTTCATTTCTACATGGGACCCTGGTTCTCTAGTCTACTTCAGCACTAGGGTCCACACTTATCCATGGGACCTTGGTATATGGTTGTACACCCTCATAAAAAGCATTGAGGACAACGCTTTAATAAGGGGGATAGAATGTTAGGTATCTAGAGAGGTAGTGGGGGGTCCAGAGGGCCGATAGTGATAATAGTGGAGGCCACTCAATGTAAGGTGGACTAGATCCACTATATTATTAAATAAGGTTGACTATGGTAGTTAGATATAATAAATGTAAGAGGATTTAATAGAAGGTTCTACTTCTATAAGGTTCCTCCTCTAGAATGATCTTATGTTGTTGGTAGAAATATATAAATGGGTTCAAGAAATGCAATGGGATATGAAGAGAAGTTGTGTATTTGAAGTGGTAGCTCAATAAGAGGAATCCCCCTCGAAGAGGAAAGTGAACATGAGAGGACCCCTTCCATAATAGGATCCATTGTATGGTGTTTCTCTACCTCAAGATTTTTCTTATAATAAAAGTGTGGTTCTTATATACTATTCTCTGAATATTGGTGTTGTTTTTGTATTCAAGTATTTGGTTCTTAACATCATTTGGTGATTGTTGGGCATACACTGGTTTTGAGGAAGAATCCAATTTTGAAAAGTAAAGATTAAATTAGAAAAAGACAGCTGGAAGGAAAAGCAATACGTGCGAGGGAATTCTACATGCAAAGGAGGAAAGCATGCAAGTCAAGCATGTAGGAAAACCTAACCACATTAGGCTTAGGGTTTTTTTAAGAGATTGTAATGGATTATAAGCTAGAAATAAGTAGAAATAAGTACTTAAGAGGTCTAGTTTGGGGTTCCAGAATGTTAGAGAATACCGTTTTTCTTGGCTAGGATAACTACTGTAAGATCTGATACCATTTTTGTAAGCTGTTGATATGTAAGAGGGTCAAGTAACTATATCTTGAGGGTTAAATCATAGGATGAGGAGCCTAGTGCGATCTAGTCAGCCTCATAGAGGATTATGGAATTGGTTTTGTAACTGCATGATCGATATTGTAGTGCGAGCGACACCATCTATTACCGAAATCTAAATAGAAGAGAATAAGAAGACAAATATTTTTGGACATAGCCCAGGAGGGGGTGAACCACATTAAAACTTGTGTCAAGTGTTGTGATTGATTGCATGTTTACCTTTTGTAAGTAGTTAGTCAATGAATGGATAATTCTGTGACATCTATTATATGTTAGATCTGTTAGAATGTATGAATAGATTTAGCATATGAATGAATATTATGAATAATAGAAAGAACAATCATATCAAGGCCTTAGAGGATGAGTTGCAATCCCAGATCCCCAATCTTTCATATACTGCAAGCATCTGAGCATTGTAGTCACCCATAGGATTATCTTGGGTGAGATTGCATAGTACAGTATGTGTGTTGTGTTGCCTTCTGGTTTACCAGGGAGGATGATAGTTTTAGAGGGATTTTTTGGAAACCTGTTCAGATCTAAACTTGGTTCAACCCACGAGTAGGAAGAGAGAGTAATAACCAAAAAATGATTCCTTTTCCGACTGGAATTGCATGGGATTCAATGAGTGGGATCCATGAAAGAATCGCGAAGATAATGAAGATATAAAAAGGAATGTTCATACCATGGAATCCAACAAAGGCAAAGATTGAAAGCTGGTTGAAAACAAAGGAGATTGAATTTGTGTAGAAAGATAACAAAAACCCTAAGTTAACAAAGTGCAAATACTTGGACAAGTACACATTTAACGACCTACATGAGGTATTTTTCTATGATTTCCCGCATGTGTTACAGGAGTGGCTATTGAGGCTGAAAGAAAACCACCCTACAAATCGAATTAGACAGATCAATTGGAATCACGTGGAGATCGCAAAATTACAACATGTTAACAACAAATTCACACGCGTAGTAGATTTCTGGTTAGACAATATTGTTGTAGGTTTTATCACAGAATTTGTAGTAGATACAATGAAGTATTACCGTGTAGCAGAGAAAGAGTTTTTGAGAGGATCGAGAGGTAGTTATATCAGATCGCTCTATACTTCAATCAAGATCTTACTATATAACAAAGGTGTGATGACTATGGAAGTAGACAACTAAACTTCCCTGCATGCATGGGGGAAGGGGGGAAGCACTGAGAAGAGGTGGAGAAATGGAGGAAGAGATGGATAAGGGAAATAAGGAGGAGGCCAAGGACCCAATCATGATGGAGGAAGATCAGATCAAGAAGATCATGGAAATAGATGGAAAAATGCACAGTGGAGTACCCTACCAATATAATATGAATAATAAGAAGAGAACCATAACAGATATAGAGGGCTTGGAAAGTGATGAAGAAGAGGTAGAGGATCTTTGGGCTATGGATAAGATTGAGGAAATATTGCGTGCAACATATGAAAGGAAGACAAGAGGTCCAAGGGCAGGAACAAAAGGCATAGATCCTATCCATGCCAGTGTCAGTGTCGAGCCCATAATCCCATGTGTGACTAATACACCAGAGAGAACACCACTACTTAGACAACTGAATTTTAGTGGAAGAAAGACATCAGGAAGTACATCCAATCAAGGAGCAACAGCTGAAGGAGATTTTTCAGGAAGTAGCAGCCAATTATCTACACTACGTGGAGGTAGTAGTACATAACAATTCAAGATGGCAGGATATGATCCCACCATTAGGTTACCAAAATTTTAGGGAGAGACATATAAGGACCCTGAAAAGAATTTATTCACATGTGAGAAAATCTGGGAAGCAAAGCAGATTACATATGAGAATACAAAACTTACACAGTTAGCTATCATGCTAAGAGACCGCACACTGGATTGGTACATGAGTCTAGCTGTAAAAAATCCACTAGGAACAACATAGACTATTGCAGATGTGAAGAATTTTTTGATAAATGAATTTCAGAAGCCCAGTTGAGAAGATTAGTACATAAATGAGATGATTGAAATCAGACAGAAATGAGGTGAGTTTATTTGGGAGATTGATTAGAGGTTCAAATGATTGAAGGGTAAGTTGAAGTATTAGAGGTTCAAACGATTGAAGTGTAAGTTGAAGTATGTCATGATTGACATGCAGTATAGACATCTCTTTGTGAATTCACTGCTACCACATATGAAATACAATTTGAGGCAACATAAG
The DNA here is from genome assembly GCA_010110895.2 of Picea sitchensis. NCBI lineage: Eukaryota > Viridiplantae > Streptophyta > Pinopsida > Pinales > Pinaceae > Picea > Picea sitchensis. The sequence goes on from SNQJ01S0038563.1 coordinate 37,053, forward strand.
TTTCAAACTCAGGAAGAGGATTTGTAGGAAGCCTTACAACTAGAAGAGAACCAGTATCAGAAGACAAACCCAACAATAGAATAGCTAAAGGAGGATTTGAACAACCTCACCTTTCAACTGAACTAGAATAAGAGAAAATATAAAATAGAATTTGTTTGGTGTACTACATGCAGGATAGAAGGACACGACAAGAATGAGTGCCAAAATTTTGTGCAGTATATGGAAACAGGGCTACCAAACCCATTGTTAATAGGAGGACCATAGTGTGAGATATGTAAAACACACGGGCATGACCCATATCATTTTCCAATTATGCAGAAGTACCAAACAATAGCCAAGAATTCATACTGCAATTTTTCCAAATTAGTGGGCCACGAGGATAAAGATTGTAGGAAAATGGAATTGATGAGGGAGAGAACTTCAGATACATAGAGTGTGTGGGAAGAAATGATGACAGGGAAAGGTACACCAATTCAACCAGGTAACACCTCCATATAATAATGCACAACAATAGTACAACACTGCGCAAACTCAGTATACCAACACACAACCATAGTATAACCTCGTGCAGTATAATCAGGTGCCTCAGTACAACGCACCATGAGAATATCGAGGTGGATACAGAGGTGGAAGATGAGGTATAGGATTATTTGGAAGAGGCGGAGGTTCAATAGTGTTCCATAACTACCAACAACCAGGAAATTATGCAAGGGAATGATCACTTCCACCTGCGAAATGTATGTACTTTCGCACAACAAACCATGATAGAGAGGAATTCCCAACACTTTTGGGGAAGATTAAATAAAAAAAGAACCAGAAAAATCAAAATGTTTAGTGGATTTCTACAGAAGCGAGGGATGATGGAATAAATATCAACATAGTTACGTGTGGAGGAGCTAAGACAAGATTTGACACAATAAGACATGAACTAGCACAACACCAATGGGTGAAGAAGAATACTAAATCACATAAATAGTTTTATAGAGGGAAAGAAAAAGAAACGTTTAATGAGGCCAGACAGGAGTTCCTCACACAATATGTTGCATCTACATCAGCTGTGCAACATACTCAGAATGTACCAATGGACGAAATGCCATCCTCAATGGACCACGCCAGTGAAGCACAATCTGTAGAGAAAGTAAGTACCATAAAGACTTTTTTTGCAATCCTGTGTTAAACTGCTAAATGATCCATCATCTGTTAAAGTTTTGAAAAATATGTTAGAAATATGTAACATAGAGGAAGAGAGAAAGTTAGAATAGAAAAACGTCAATCACCACCATACGAGCAGATAATTCAGACTAAATGTAAGCAGATAATTCAGACTAAATGCCAACATTGGAGATTTCAATATGGGGGATATCATACTAGATTTAGGCTTTGAGATAAACGTGTTAACCAAGAAGACATGACAATGTATGGGAGAGCCCACATTAGGCTACTCATATGTCCAGCTAAAGCTAACAAACCAACACAAAGTTCTGCCAATTGGAAGGCTAAAAGGTGTGACAATAGATATGGATGGAGTGCACACTAAGGCAAACTTTGAAGTGATAGAAATAGTAGATGGTACTATTAGTCCCTAAAGTTGCACTTGACTGTGAGAGGGAAAGCTAGGGAATCATCAAGTTATTTCAAATTTATTTTATAAAGGTTTTGAATAATATTTAGAAGTGGTTGAAGGTTGGTTCAAAGATACAATAAGGATATAAGGCTCAATGTACAAAGGCAAATAAATATCTCACTAGTTTAGTAAATGATAGGAAATTTGATAAATCAGATGGTAAAAAGTCAATGAAGAAAGAAACATATGAGTTTTCAGTCTATCCACTCACATATAGATTTCTTATTCCCAAATATCATTAAGAAATAAGAACATGGTACTTGAAAGGAACTCTTAGTTATGAAAAATTTAAACAACAAAATTTTCATTGTATTACTCACAACAAGGATAACATATGATTAGAAACAGATAAAAATGCATCCAAGTAAGAAAAAGAAGAAGATAATAACATGAAAATAATTTTTGACCATCAAAATGCCTTTTCTATTTATTTCCAATTTGAAAATATTGTCTTTGCCTCAAAGAGGAGTCTTTACAAAAAAAATAACCCGCGATTCCCCAATTGATCGAGCCTCTTTTAGTCCTTTCAATGTCTTTTTAAATAAAACAATTATTCGTGAAGATCCTATTTTTCAGATTACATTTTTAGATAGGATACTATCAAATGGCTATTTTCTAGGAGAGAAATCTTCATACGAATATTTCTAATTCCTATAATGTAGTCTTCCTTAACAACTAATTCAAATATATACTAGATGACAGTTTGATGAAGATTTCCAAATCCCACAAAAAGAGGAACAAAATTGTTGTTGAGTTGGTTCACCTGAGATGAAAAAAGTTCTGTTTGAGCAGAATATTGTTAACCAAAAAGGCTTAGCCTCATTATCTTGGAAATAACCTCAAGCAATTTAAAACTGTGGAAAATCTCCAATTCCATGTTGTGTCTGTAATTTCCTCTTACTATAACGAGTCACCCTAGCTGCAGGGGAGCTCTCTTTCACACAAGCATCAATAATTTGAGAAATATTTTTTCCTTTCCCAGGTTTCTTCTCCTTAGTAGTTTTAGATTTAGGTTCTTGCTGTTTTGGTTTTAGTGATTGAATTTACCATTACCAAGACTTTTGAACCTCACTTAAAGCATAGATAACCAATATTTTAATTAACCCTTGGTGAAAAATACTTTTCTTTGTTGTTGCAGGATGTGTTTGGATTCTCTTTGACATTTTCGACAAGATTTTCAATAAGAAAAAGGAAATATTGAGAGGATAGTCACCATTCACATGGATTAATAATCTAATTTGATAAAGGTGAACTAGATAAAAATGTCCATCATAGGTGATGTGCCTATGAATGATCATAAGGGAAGTATGCCATTATTTCCTCACCCAACTGTGTGGGATTCCTTGGATCCAATTACGGTTTTATCTTTCTTGGATCAAAAATTGGTTAACAAACTCCATTACTAATGTTTCTTTCTTCCACCACATCTCACCATACACTGGTAGCTTGCATGCTATTTCTATGGAGTGTTATGTTATGTGTATGAGGAGTTTACCAACAACTGTTTCAAAACCATTGAAATTATGTGCAAAGATAATGGAAAGATACTCATCATGACCCTGAAATGTTGAGAAGAAATTGAACCAGTCTGCATCTTTAAAATTTTGTGCCATCTGAGGATAAGCTTCAAGTAATTCCATCCCCTCTATCTCTAAATTTTTTATCTTCCCGCTCTTCTTTGGAGCCATGACACTGATAAAACTCTACTGAAGATTTCTGAGAATGTTTAGGGTTCGATCACCAACTTTTGAAAACTGTCAAAGTCTGGGAGCTATTATTTTACCTACAAAGCATGCATGAAATAATATGCATACTAAAAATAGATAGATCATGATTTCATACATAGAGAATGATAATCGAGAATGGTGATTTGATATCAAACTGGAACATACAACTCGATCCTTTGAATGAGTTGTCATCATTAAAAAACATGACCTGATATAGATCATAACTAGATATGTAGATCCTATGACGATAACTTCAGACGTTTTCACACGATCTCAGGAATACAGCGCACGCAAAATTATAATTACTCATGGTGCTGCAAGAATAGCGTTATTCTTGTAGCGCCCTTTCCACTTTGGCAATTTTGAAATTTTAAACGAGGGAAAAGGACATGTCATGTGATGGAAATAATATATCATATCATATCCTAACTTTTAATTACTTCAAAACATTTAAAACATGCATAAAAAGAATTAAGTATACTTTCAAGCCAAGAAAGGGAAAAAACAAAGTTTTATAAAAATCATGAAAAAGGGGTAGAACATGGATCAAGGAAATCCAACAGTCAAAAACAAAGTTATGGACTAACACTGGCTTTAAGAGAATCCATGGAATAATATACATACTAAAAATAAATAGATCGTGATTTCATACATGGAGAATGATAATCGAGAATGGTGATTTGATATGAAACCGGAACATACAACTCGATCCATCGAATGAGTTGTCATCACTGAAAGACATGAGATGATATAGATCATAACAAGATATGTAGATCATATGACAATAATTTCAGACATTTTCACACGATCTCAGGAATACGGCGCATGCACAACTATAAATACTATTGGTGCTGGAAGAATAACACTATTCTTGTAGCTCCCTTTCCACTTTGGAAATTTTGAAATTTTAAACGAGGGTAAAGGACATTTCATATGATGGAAAGAATCTATCATATCATATCGTAACTTTTAATTACTTCAAAACATTTAAAGCATGTAGAAAAAGAATGAAGTATACTTTCAAGCCAAGAAAGGGAAAAAACAAAGTTTAATAAAAATCATGAAAAATGGGTAGAACAGGGATTAAGGAAATCCAACAATCAAAAACAAAGTTAAGGACTAACATGTACAACACCTTATCCAACATTGCTTGGTTTGGATTGAGCATTTAATAAGCAGGCCATAATCAACTTGAAGATAATGAAGATGAACTTTGAATCAGGATAATACTGTTAGGATATTTAGACACTTAGGAGTTAGTTAAGATCTACTTGGTCTAATGTGTCATTAGGTAAAAGTGTGTTTCTTAGTGTGTTTATTTAGTATGCATTAGTATGCATTTGTAGTTAGTAAATCCGACTGTTACGATATGTTCCTGACATAGAGTGATCCGACGACTCATACTCTCCTTGATCTTAATGGCCATTGATCCATGGATTAACACCCCATTAGTCCATGATCTCTATTTAAAGATCATGGAGGGTAATTTTCCGATGATTGATTGTGATAAACTCTCTTGTAAAATATCTCTATAATCTTTTTCTTTACATTAATAAACTGCTCCAAGTGGCTGCGTTGACTGGGGTTGTGGATGTTTCACCATAGGGGTTTTACCACGTGAAAACATCGATGTGTTGATATTTGATCTGGTTATGTGAGTGGTTACTGAAGGTGTTCGTCCTCTATTGGAATACCTATGTTTTCAAACATGGTATCAGAGCCTGTTTGAAGACATGCTCTTGTTGTAGATCGAGGTCGTGAAGTTGAGTTGCCTCTATTGTAGGAAAATCTCCCTGCGGACAGGTAGATTGCCTCTAAGGCTTGACCTGAACCCTAGACAGAAAAATTCTTAACGTGGACACTGACTTCCTTTCAAATCTATCTAAACTAATACATGAGAAGGAAGGATAAGATAAGTACCTCTTAATCGACGTTTGTCCCTGCACGCTTCGAGTTGCACTCCAATCCTTTGCTCCTCGCTGAGTCCTGCAGGAAAACAAGATACGCCCACTTCCTACTCTATTGATATTAGCTTGAAAACAGATCTATCAATTAATGATAAGTTTATGTAACATCAGACACAAACTAGAAAGAAACAGGCCAAGCGTGTCATATTAATGAGAATAACGACAACAGTGCTTACAATCGTAGATGCGAATGCGACAGCTTCGTCAAGTCCCCTTTGTCCAACCCTTGCTCGAAAGATCCACAACCTGGCTGACAACAGTTTCACTGATCACTTCTCCTTTGGCTGACTGTGTGTTTCCTATGAGATCATAGGTTTCATGCTAGCAATTCTTCCCCCTTTCCACCATCATAGAGCTTGTTTATATAGGTTGGGAGGGGCTTAACCTCTTGAGTTATGTTTAGAACAGGTTGGGAACCTCCTCCTTAGATCAGGGATCTGTTGATGAAACCAAGAATTCAAGTACAACTGCCTCCTAATATCGAAAGATCCTTTCCTTATTCTCCTCAACGGGCTAACAACTGACCCAGATTAGGGAGCGCTCCTTCAAAAGGGGCATCAGAGCGCTAGAACGCTCCCAGAGAGGCTTAAGGGGAGTGCCAACGCTTCAAAAGTGGGCAGCGCTCCTACAGAGGGGTAAGGAAGCGTTATAACGCTCCCTAAAGCCTTATAGGGGAGCGCCAGTGCTCCTAAGGCTGTTTCAGAGGAGCGTTCACCCTCAAAACTCTTGATTGGAAGCCCTTTTCAGGTGTTAAGAGATGTTTGACTCCAGTGAACCAATTATCCTTCTTCAAACCAAGTACATAAGATTTTTTAAGTGCCTCCTTAGTGTCTCCATCATGGCAGTATGATTCAACAACATTTGTGACACTTGTAACCAACTTGCGACACTTGCGAAATTTGTAAGGAAGTTGCGACACTTACGACAATTGAGAGGAATATGCGACACTTATCCAATTGAGTGACTTTGATGTGTAACAAAATGCCCCCCAAAGTATGAAGTTAAAAGATACGAACTGATGACTGAAACACTTTGTAGACGTTCAAGCAAGGGTATAGACTTGGAGAACCTGACGGAAGCTGCACACAAACATCCAACAAATATCATGACATATTTCAAAACCCAAGGCAGACATACCTATGCTTGGGTGATTGAGACTTGTAAGGTATGGCCACCATTATATACACTGCGGATCCATAATTGTATTGATAAAAGGGTACATCCACCGAAGATACAATGTGGATCTATACTTTGACGCAGACTGATCGTAGCCACGAAAGATACACAGTGGATCTACGATATGACAAGACATAGACATGACCAATACAAAGTGGATCTATGTAACAGTGTATGTGTTCCTTGTCCAATAGAAACTCCTTCGCAACCTGGGAAAAGCATATATCAAAGTGGATTACTCAACCCAGGGTCTTCTTACCAATCCCAATATGGTACGAGTCTGACCATGTGAATAGATGTCTTGATGTCGAACATGGAAAAAACCACTTGATTACCGGTCAATGAGGTAAACCGTTAACAAGTGCGAGGGAGATCACCATTAATGTCAATTATTCCTAAGGTACCTTAGTACATTCCATCGAATGTGAATAGATGAGCTGAGGTCGAACATTCATGGAATCATTCGATTAGAGGTCAATGATGTAAACCTACTGTCAANAATAATGTGTTGGAGTCGACAGGAATAGACTCGTCGAGGGAGGGCCTTGATGTATCCCCCATCAATGACGTGAAACACATACAAAGATGTAATTGGTAGATCAAAAGAACATGGACTGACACAGGTTTTTAGACAAGATATTTTGGATGGTTGACTCTCAAGGCGGATACTTCCCTTGAACACTGAGGCATGACAACAAAACATGACATGGACCAAAACTATGCAATGGATACGATGACTTGTGTCAAGTGACACAAAGGAGTGAAAGGAAACTCAAAGGATTGGCTCAGTGCAGAGGTTCAGCGGATTATGATATGGGTAGATGACAAAGTGCCGTGTTCAAGGGCGACTCTAAGACGTGCTGGATGATGTTCTCAAGAGACTGCTTGGCTTGCTCCTTTCAATTTCCCCCCCATCCAGATAGATGAGTACCTCTTTTTAATTTAATGAGCTCGAGGAGGATAACACATGCTCGAT
>SNQJ01S0038563.1:50162-70528 GCA_010110895.2 Picea sitchensis
GGGGGGATAGGCTCTAATGCCTCCTTCCTTCTCCTATTGTGTCACCATTGTAAATCCTTCAATACTATCCCAAGTTGTTCTTAAGGGGGGATGTTAGGATATTTAGACACTTAGGAGTTAGTTAAGATCTACTTGGTCTAATGTGTAGTTAGGTAAAAGTGTGTTTCTTAGTGTGTTTCTTTAGTATGCATTAGTATTCATTTGTAGTTAGGAAATCCAATGGTCACGATATGTTCCCAACATAGAGTGATCCAACGGTTCATACTCTCCTTGATCTTAATGACCATTGATCCATGGATTAACACCCAATTGGTCCATGATATCTATTTAAATATCATGGAGGGTCATTTGTCGATGATCGATTGTGATAAAATCTATTGTAAAATCTCTCTGTAATATTTTTCTTTGCATTAATAAACTGCTCCAAGTGGTCTCGTTGGCTGGGACTGTGGATGTTTCTCCGTAGGGGTTTTACCATGTGAAAACATCGGTGTGTTGATCTTTGATCTGGTTATATGAGTGGTTACTGAGGGTGTTTTTCCTCTATTGGAATACTTATGTTGTCTAACAAATACAGAGTCATTGTGCCATTAGACCCTTTAGAATGGGAAAGGTCCATAGAACCAACTTGTCTAGATTTAGAAGAGATAAACCAATTGTACATAACCATTGTGCGTGAATAATATTATGTCAACCCAACTGCAGATGGGGTACTCAACTGGAGAAGCATCACATCATGTGCTTCTGACTCATATAATACTTTTGAAAATTGGCAGCAGAGATTACATGAAGTATCCACGAGAAGGTGCACAAGAATAAACTGCGCAGTCATATGGGTGGGTACATATATCAGAGAACCTCCTAGTTTTCATGGCATAAATGAATTAGAAGAATCCCTAACAAGATATGAGGATGAAGTGTTAGAGAATCAGAGGCTCTTATCCCTAGACATTTCACTCAAGGAAACACCTGCAAGATGCTAGGGTGCGCACAAATAAAAAATTAAGGACTAGTACCAATGTAAGAGGTTACTGCACATTAGATTTAGCACAGAGCAGGGAGGCAGTCAGATGGAAAGATATGATGGATAGGGGAGACTAGTAGCAAATTTAGATAAATGAAGAACACTATGGAGGATGAAACCACTATAGGAATGGCCTCATCACTTCATCCATACACTGGAAGGAATTTCAACAAACTAGTATGTAGAAAAAGAACTGCGCAAAAGAACTGCAAAATGGACAACATTACAATAGAATTTTATAGTAAACTTCTCATTTGAACGTGAGAACCCCAATATGGATTCAACACTCAAGTAGATAATAGGTGTGATATTTATTGATGAATCAGAGGTTGAACTCATGATAGAGTATCAACAACAAAACAAACAAATAGTGAAAGAACTATTGTCATGCTATCATGTGCAGGAAGACACACCAAATGAAGATGACCCGTGCAATATTCATATTACATAAATTGAAGGAGAAAGAGAGGTTGAAGTTCCAGGTTTTGAGTCAGAAGTATTTGTTTCACCAATCAAGGTGAAGAAATTCAACATTGGCACAACTGATAATCCTAAAATGGAAAATATTGGAGACTACTGGGATGAACAAACAATAGAAAGGATAACAAAGATACTACACGAATGCAATGACATATTCCCAATTTTTTTTACAAAGATGAAAGGAATAGAAGGAGAGCTAGGAGAGAAGAATATATCTCTCAAACCTGAGGCTAGATCTGTTAGACATAGACCTTATAGACTAAATCCAATATATAAGAAGAAAGTAAAAGCAGAAATTGACAGAATGTCAGAAGATGGTATTATAAAACTAATGGAGGAATCTAAATGGATAATCCCTATGGTAGTGCAAGAAAAGAAACAAGGGGGGATAAGAATTTGTGTAGACCTGATGAAATTGAATGATGCTTTCCTACATGACCCTTTCCCTACACCTTTTACAGATGAATTCCTAGAGAATGTAGGAGGCCAAGAAGCATATTCATTTATAGATAGATTCTTAGGCTACCATAAGATCAAGATAACCCCAAAAGACAGGTACATGACCACATTTGCAATAGAATGGGGATCCTATCAATAAATAGTCATGTCATTTGGGCTGAAGAATGAACCAACCACATTTTCAAGAGTATTCATAACTACTTTTAAAGAGTTTATACATCAGTTCCTAGAAGTGTATCTGGATGATTGAACTGTATATATTATATCGAAATATCATGTGGAAGTATTAAGGATAATGTTGGAAAGATGCAGGCAGTGTCAGATATCATTGAATATCAAGAAGTGGATTTTTGGGACACCATTTGGAATATTATTGGGTCATATAGTGTGAAAACAAGGCTTGCTAGTAGATCCTACCAATATTGCAGTTATTTTCAATTTACCACCACCAAAATCAGTGTGTCAGTTGAGGGAAACATTGGGACATACATGCTACTATAGAAAATTTATAAAAGAGTATGCACATATCACTACACCAATGGAAAAACTGTTAACAAAGGATACTAAATTTCAATGGAATGAGGAATTTCAAAAGGTTTGGACACCTTAAAATAAAATATGGTCACAACACCTATTCTAGTATTCCCATATTGGGAAAATAATTTTCATGTACATGTAGATGCATTTGTTATAGCACTTGGAGGAATTTTGGCACAAAGAGGAGTAAGATATTTGGACCAGCCTATAGAATTTGCAAGCAGGAAACTGTTAGAATCATAGCATAACTACAATACTACAGAAAGAGAAGGCCTAGCTATGGTCTATGCACTTCAGAAGTTTATACATTACTTACTAGGAAAACACTTTAATATGTTTATAGATCATTCAACCCTCAAATATTTAGTCAACTGTTGAGGGGGATAATATGTATATGGATGTTATTATTTCAAGAATTTGATTTTGAAGTGATATTCAAACTAGGGAATTTGAATGCAGGACATGATCATCTGTCAAGGGTAATGAATGGAGAATAACCTACCAACTTGGAAGACGAATTTCTTGATGCGTGGTTATTTTCAATTCAAATAGATGATGAATATTTTGTTGATATTATTGAATATTTGAGTACAGGGATTGCACCACAAGAGTTTAACACTGCGCAAAAGAAAAATATGGTAGTTAGAGATGTAGAATATCAATTGATTGTAGGACACTTATACAAAATGGGCACATACAACATTTTGAGAAGATCTGTACTAGAACATGAAAGGCCTATAATTTTGGCAGAAGCTCATGAAGGAATAGCTGGAGGAAATTATGTAGGAAAAGCTACCACACAAAAGGTATTGCGCACAAGACTATGGTGTCTAACAATTAACAAAGATGCTAAGGAATATTGCCAGAGATTTGATGTCTGTCATAGGGTTAGTAAACCTAATATAAGGGATGAGATGCCCGTAATACCGCAAGTAACTTTGAAGGTATTTGAAAAATGGGAAACCGAATTTTTGGGACCAATTAATCCACAAACAAAAAGGTTAGGAGTCAGATATATCATTACTGCGACATAATATTTAATAAAAGAAGCAACACCAGTCAAAGATTTCAGCGTAGAGACAACATCACACTTCTTATTTGAGAAAGTGATCACTAGATTTGGATGTCCAAGGATTTTGATGAGTGACCAAGGTACTCACTTTATCAACAATACTATCAATGCCATGAATGAGGATTTTGAAGTCTATCATCAAAATATTACACCATACCATCCTTTAGCAAATGGAACAGTATAATCCTTCAATAAGATCTTGGAAAATGCTCTGAAAAAGATCTACAATGTCAATAGAGATGATTGGGACTTGAAAATACCAGTAGTACTATGAGCATACATGACTACATGTAAGAAGTTGACAGGAAAAACACCATTCAGGTTGGTGTATGGGAAAGAAGCAGTGGTGCCACTAGAATTCCTGGTACCTAGTCTGTGAGTAGAAGAAATCACCAACATGATAGAAAGAGATGCAGTAAAGGAAATATTGAACCAACTAATGGAGATGGAAGAGGATAGGATCCTGGAATGATTTCATTAAGAAGTACAAAAAAAGAGAGAGAAATATTGACATGACATACATATCAAGAGGAAGATTTTAAAGGATGGAGACCTAGTCTTTCTCTATGACAGTAATTTTTTTTCAGCATCTAAGTAAATTCATAATGCATTGGTTGGGGCCATATGAAGTGAAGACTATCACATATGGGGGATATTTACAGTTAAAAGAATTGGGAGGCATAGAAAGGAAATGACCAATCAATGGGAGTCGACTGAAACTATACAGGGACAATCAACCTCCTAACACTTAAGAGTTACAACATAGTAAGAAGAACATGTACATAGTGTATTATAGGAGAATCTAGGACAAAACAATGAAAAAAAAAAGATATAAAAAGGAGAAAAAGAGGGAAACAAAATAAAAAAATACAAAATAGAGAAAATACAAAAACAATGGGGAAACGTATTGTGCAGTAATTACCTCGACATACATCACAATATCACACACAGTGATAAGTAAAATTGGCACAAATGCATGCAAAAAGTAAAAATGAACATAACCTTGTCTATAAAAGGAGGAAAAACACAGAGTTATTCAACACTTAGAAAATTTCGAGATCAAAGTGAGAAAGAGAACCCATGCCCTAGTTTTGAATCACCGAAGTAGCAAGATGAGGTCACAAGAGTTACAAAGGATGACTCCACCGAAGTTTGGGTCGTCAGACCAGTTTTTCAGGGTCACTTGACAAGGCCAAAGGTGCAAAGAGAGGATGCATCAGCCTAATAATATATTCAAGCTCGAGGACGTGACCACCTCGGACGCAGAATCAATTATCTTGACACAGGTCGAGGAATATCTCCCTACAACGCAATAAGGAGAGATAGGGCAGAGCTTCGGGGCCAGAAATGGGGGTTCAAAACCTAACCCCGAGGTGCCTGTAAGACCAGATGCTACAGTGGGACCGCAACAATCCCAGGCACAAGATGAAGTGTTGGTCAAAGACATCATCAATCGACCATAGTCATTTGGGGAAGAAGAGGGCACAAAAGCAGCAGAGGCAAGAACGTCTGCTATGGGGTAGAAACTAAATACCACTGACAATATGGAAATTACCCTTCCATTCCTTCAAGACGCAGTCCCCACTGTCGATGACATGTTGGGGAAGGTACCAAAGTTGTGGTACATGGACCATGACGTGCATGACATGGAGAAATTTATAGAATTGGCCGAGGAAAACTATTTGATTAACACGGTGGAGATTGGACCCCTAGGAAGGCCAGTGCTAGAGCTCGTGCAGTGGATTACAAGGTTGTATAACTCAGGTATAATGAACCTCTTGGACATACTACATTTTGGGCGCAATAAGAATGTTGGTCTGTGCATCAAGCAACTGGTCTCCCAGGTCCATGGACGAATTCTTTGGATGGAAAAACCAGTACAGATTGATGTGGCGTTAATTTCCAAAATAACAGGATTACCTACAGTCGACGTGCCACCGAAATACTTCTTGGAAAAAAAAGTGTGTGAGAAAGAACTAGAAAAACAAGTGAAAGATCAATACGACATGACCAGGGGGAATATAGGCATCATCATAAAAGAAATCAACGATGACATCACAAGATTTGCCAGTAAGCTAATGGTGTGAAAGCTTCTAAGAAAATGTCGCAGAGAGGAAGCATCAGTAGGAGTGATCGTAGTAGCAATGCAGTGCACGAAGGGGATGAAGTTCAGTTGGGCATCGTACCAACTGAACTAATTCCTTCTTGAATGTCGTGACGCGAAGGACAATGGAACCAAGTTCCATTACTTCTGGTTAATGATATTGATAGCTCTGGTAGGGTGGCATGATCCTAAGTTCTCGACATTCCTGGACAAGGTATGGAAATGCTATGTATCTAGGTATGAATCTATCTGGCATATGAAATATAACAAGACACAACAAGAAAACAACATTGTGTTTTCCATGCTTCTAGAAGAAATCCATTAGTGCACAAAAACCGTGTGGCACATACCTATGGAGGTCACGCATAAAATAGAGGGGATAGATAAATTCAAGGCATTTTGACATCACTTATGGATCCAAGCCATGAGGGATCTCAAAAAGGCATGTTTGAAGATGCAATATTGTGTCACCAGAGAAGTGGTGGAGTGGATTATCAAGGATTGGTCCATGCAATGATAGTCACCTGCAACAAAACCAACTACGAGGACATGCACAATGTAGTCCTCCAAGACTAAAGAAAAGGCTGACACATACTCATCAACGAGGATAGGTAGCCCAATGGATAACACTCGAACAACTACATCGAAAACCCTACCAAGTGGGAGTAGCGTTGTACCAAAAAGGCCGAGGAGAACGCCCACAATAGCAAGAACCAAAATTCAGGCACAAATGGGGCCAAAGGAGACCATACAGGATCAATAGGAAGGAGGCCAATAAACAACGACAGAGGCACAAACCTCACAAACAACAATGAATCATGCACAAGGAAAATATAAGCGCAAGGGACATCCATCTCTTTGTGAATTCACTAATACCGCATATGAAATACCATTTGAGGAAACATAAGTTTCAAACTCAGACAGAGGCTCTGCAGGTAACCTTACAACTGGAAGAGAACTAGTATCAGAAGACAAACCCAACATTAGAATAACTAAAGGAGGATCTGAAGAACCTCACATTTCAACTGAACTAGAATAAGAGCAAAGAGAAAAGAGCAAAGAGAAGTTGTTTGGTGTACTACATGTAGGATAAAAGGACACCACAAGAATGAGTGCCCAACTTTTGCGTAGTATATGGAAACAAGGCTACCAAACCCATTGTCAATAGGAGGACCATGGTGCGAGATATGTAAAATACACGGGCATGACCCATATCATTTTCCAATAATGCATATGTACCAGACAATACCCAAGAATTCATACTGCAATTTTTGCAAATTAGTGGGCCACAACGATAAATATTGTAGGACAATGGACTTGATGAGGGAGAGAACTTCGGATACGTATAGGGTGCAGGATGAAATGATGACAGGGAAATATACACCATAGTTCAACCAGGTACCACCTCCATATAGTAATGCACAAAAACAGTAAAACATTGCGCAACCTCAGTATAACAACACATAACCATAGTATAACCCCACGCAGTATAATCAGGTGCCTTAGTACAATGCACCACGAGCAGATCGATGTGGATACAGAGGTGGAGGATGAGTTAGAGGATTATTTGGAAGAGGTAGAGGTCCAATAATGTGCCATAACTTCCAACAACCAAGACATTATGAAATGGAATGTCCACGTCCACCTGCAAAATGTATGTACTGTTGTGCAACAAACCATGATACAGAGGAATGCCCAACACGTTTGGGGAAGATTCAAGAAAAAAGGAACCAGAACAATCAAAATGTTCAGTGGATTTCTGCAGAAGCGAGGGATGATGGAATAAATATCAACATAGTTACATGCAGAGGATCTAAGACAGGATCTGACGCAGTAAGACATGAACTAGCGCAACACCAATGGGTGAAGAAGAATATTGAATCACATAAACAATTTGATGCAGGGAAAGAAAAATAAACATTGAAGGAGGCCAGACAGGAGTTCCTCACACAATATTTTGCATCTACATCTACTACGCAACATGCTCAGAATGTACCAATGGACGAAATTCCCTCATCAATGGACCACACCAGTGAAACACAATCTATAGAGAAAGTAATTACAATAAATAATTTTTTTGCAATCCTATGTTAAACTATTGAATGATCCATCATTTGTTTAAGTTTTTCAAAATATGTTAGAAAGATGTAGCACAGAGGAAGAGAGGAAGTTAGAAAAGAAAAAAGTCAATCACCTCCATACGAGAAGGAGTAAAAGAAGAGAATTCATACTAAATGCCAACATTGGAGATTTCAATATGGGTGATATCATACTGGATTTAGGCTCTGAGGTAAACGTGTTACCCAAGAATACATGACAATGTATGGGAGAGCCCACATTCGACTGCTCATATGTCCAGTTGAAGCTAGAAAACCAACATAGAGTTCTACTAATTGGAAGGATAAAAGGTGTGATAATAGATATGGATGGAGTGCGCACTAAGGCAAACTTTGAAGTGATAGAAATAGTATATGGTATTGTTAGTCCCTAAATTTGTACTTGATTGTGAGAGGGAAATCTAGGGAATCATCAAATTATTGCAAAGGTATTTTATAAAGGTTTTGAATAATGATTAGAAGTGGTTGAAGGTTGGTTCAAAGATACAATAAGGATATAAGGCTCAATGTACAAAGGCAAATAAATATCTCACTAGCTTAGTAAATGACAGGAAATTTGATAAATCAGATGGTAAAAAGTCAATGAAGAAATAATTATATATGAGTTTTCAGTCTGTCCACTCACACATAGATTTCTCACTCCCAAATATCATTAAGAAATAAGAACATGGTACTTGAAAGAAACTCTTAGTTATGAACAATTTAAACCACAAAATTTTCACTGTATTACTCACAACAAGGATAGCATATGCTTAGCAAGAGATAACAATGCATCCAAGTAAGAAAAAGAAGAAGATAATAACATGAAAAGAATTTCTAACCATCAAAATGACTTTTCCATTTAGTTCCAATATGAAAATATTGTCTTTTCCTCACAAAGGAGTCTTTACAAAAAAAATAACCCTTGATTCCCCAACTCATTGACCCTCTTTCAGTCCTTTCAATGTATTTTTAAACACAAAAATTATTCCTGAAGATCCTATTTTCTATCAAATGGATATTTTCTAGGAGAGAAATATTCATACAAATATTTCTAATAGCTATAATGTAGTCTTCCTTAACAACTAATTCGAATATAGACTAGATGACAATTTGATGAAGCTTTCCAAATCCCACAAAAAGAGGAACACAAATTTTGTTGAGCTGGTTCACCTGAGATGCAAAAAGTTCTATTTGAACAGAATACTGTTAACCAAAAATGCTCATCCTCATTATCTTGGTAATAGCCTCAAGCAATTTAAAAGTGTGGTAGACTTCCTTTGGGCTTTCATTGTATAATAATTGCAGAAGCTTTGGTATCCCTCTATTTTAGTTTAATTTTTAACACCACATTATGCCAATATAGTTTTACGTTTGACTCTCTTACTTCCTTTAGCAGGGCCTGTTGAGATTTCCTCTTCTTTTGGAGTTCCTGTATCATTTCTTGTTGTTTTGAATTCCATTGCTCTACTAAGGACTTTTCTTGCCTCAACTTCTTAATAATACCCTGTATCTCCTTTAACATGTCCTTCTCTTTTCTTGTTTCCATCCTAAACTCCGGGTGTTCTTCTATTGGATAAGGTATATTCAAATCTATGGAGGTTCAAGGTTTTCTTAATTCAATTTCATATTTCGAGGAAAACCTAGTGCTAAGATCCTCTTCTTAAATAATTTTTGATTTTCTGGTTTCTGGAACATCCTTTAGCTAGTTTATTTCTAGAAAGGAATCATTTTCCAATTTAGCATCATCATTAATTAAATATGTGCCTTTGAGTGTAGTTTCAGGGACTAAACTCGACCTTTATGTTTCCCTAGTTACAGGTCTCATTGAATACTGTGCAATTTGTTTTCCTTTCTCATGTTTTTTCCTCTGTTCTTCATATTCCTCCTTTAACCTGTGTGAAGAAGATGCAAGGGTATGTCTTTCAACTTCCTCAATAGTGTCTCCTGAATGGTCTTCAATAATAATTAGGTTTTCCTTATTGATAGAAGGATGAAACATAGCCTTTGACTTCAATCCAAGTTGGTTCGCAGCCTTGGTAGTATCTCTTTTAGGGTAGTTAGATACAATTTCCTTTTTCTTGCTCATTTTCTTACCCTATGAAACCTTTTTTTCTAGTAGATTGTTTCTTCTGTTTGGTTGGTATTTTGATTGGGTTTGTTGTATGGTCTTCAGGTTCATCCAGTTCATCAGGTTCATTATTCACATCTGGATTAGTTTGAACATCAAGTTCTTTACCAAGTTTAAGCTTATTGCTTCGACCTTTAGTGATCTTCTCATTAGGTCTACCTCTAGGAAAATATTTAATTCCATGTTGTGTCTGTAATTTCCTCTTACTAGAACGAGTCACCCTGGATGCAAAGGAGCTCTCTTTCACATAAGCATCAATAATTTGAGAAATATTTTTTCCTTTACCGGGTTTCTTCTCCTTAGTAGTTTTAGATTTAGGTTCTTGTAGTTTTGGTTTTAGTGAATGAATTAACCAGTCCCAATACCTTTGAACCTCACTTAAAGCATATATAGCCAATGTTTTAACTAACCCTCGGTGAAAAATACTTTTCTTTGATGTTGCAGGATGTGTTTGGATTCTCTTTGACATTTTCGACAAGCTTTTCAATAAAAAAAAGGCAATATTGAGAGGATAGTCACCATTCACATGGATTAATAATCTAATATGATAAAGGTGAACTAGAGAAAAATGTCCCTCACTGGTGATGTACCTGTGAATGATCATAAGGGAAGAGTGCCATTCTTTCCTCACCCAACTATGTGGGATTCCTTGGCTCCAATTAGGGTTTTGTCTTTCTAGGATCAAAAACTAGTTAACAAACTCCATTACTAATGTTTATTTCTTCCACCACCTCTCTTCGTATATTGGTAGCCTACATCTTGTTTCTATGGAGTGCTTTGTTATGTGTATGATGTCTTTACCCACAACTATTTCAAAACCATTGAAATTCTGTGCAAAGATAATGGAAACCTGTTGATCATGACCCTGAAATGTTGAGAAGAAATCGAACCAACCTGCATATTTAAACTTCTGTGCCATATGAGGATAAGATTCAAGTAATTCCATCCCCTCTGGCTCTAACCTAGTTATCTACCCATTCTTCTTTGGTGACATGACACTGATAAAACTCTATTGAAGATTTTTGAGAATGTTTAAGGTTCGATCACCAACTTTTGAAAACTGTCGAAGTATGGGAGTTATTATTTTACCTGCAGAGAATGCACGAAATAATATACATACTAAAAATATTCATATCGTGATTTCATACATGGATAATGATAATAGAGAATGGTGATTTGATATCAGAATGGAACGTACAACCTGATCCTTTGAATGATTTGTCATCACTGAAAACCATGACCTGATATAGATCATAAAAGTATATGTAGATCCTCTGACAATAATTTCGGATGTTTTCACACGATCTCGAGAATATGACGCATGCACAACTATAATTACTCCTAGTGCTGCAAGAATAACTCTATTCTTGTAGTGCCCTTTCCAGTTTGGCAAGTTTGAAATTTTAAACGAGGGAAAAGGACATGTCATGTGATGGAAAGAATCTATCATATCATATCCTAACTTTTAATTACTTCAAAACATTTAAAACGTGCATAAAAAGAATGAAGTATACTTTCAAGCCAAGAAAGGGAAAAAAAAAGTTTAATAAAAATCATGAAAATGGGGTAGAATAGGGATTAAGGAAATCCAACAGTCAAAAAAAAAGTTAAGGACTAACAGTGGCTCCTTTTGGGGATAAAATTTCATGGTGAAACTTTAATAACTTGCTAACCAATTCCTTCATATCCCTCTTATTCCATTTTATTTCCCTTCTCTGTCATCTTTTATTCCAAACCAAAAAACTATAGAGAAGCACTTCCATTGGGTATATGGAGTCTTTATTTGATATTAAACATACCAAAAGTAAATCATACTGTACAAATTGAAATTTCTGACTGATTTTTAAAAGAAGTAATGTTTTAGGAATCTCCCATTTACCGGGCTTCTCAAAATCTCACTATCATCCAAATTGTGTAAAAAAAAGGTATTGTTGTTCATGACCTTAGCTATTTTTAAAGGACCATACCATAAATTTTCAATCTTACCATGTTTAGATTTTTCCTCTCTTCTAACATCCCACCTCAATACAAGAACTCCCTCTTGAAAAATATCCTTTCTGGTCTTCTTATCAAAAGTTGTTTTAACTTTGCTCTGATAAATAACAACTTTCTGATCCAACTTCTCTCTATTCTATTGAATGTCTATGATTTGAAAAACTCTCCTTTGAATGTCATTGGGCTCTTTTAACTCTTCTTTCAAAAATTTGAGAACAGGTAAGCCCAATTGAGTTGGGAAAACAACCTCTGTTCCATACACCATTTGGAAAGGTGAAGTCCCAATGGATTTCTTAGTACTGATCTGATTAACCCATAAGGAAAATTTTAATGTTGAATCCCATGATCTTTTATTTTCTGTGAGTAATTTTTTAATAATCCCAATGAGGATTTTATTGGATGAGTTTGCTAACCCATGGCCTTGGGGATAATACAGAGGGAATGGACCAACTCGATGTTATATTTATTGCAAAAGTAAACCACTGAATTGGATTTGAAATCTTGAGAATTGTTAATAACTAGATTCTTAGAACAACCAAATTTAGAAAAAATATACCCTTCAAGAAAATTAATGATTACCTTATCTGTTTCATTTCGGGTTGGGATTGATTTGATCCATTTGGTAAAATAATATATGTCTGTGAGTATCCATTTGTGTTGTCTAGAATATGAAGGATGGATTTCTCCAATGAAGTCTAGGCCCCACTGTTGAAAAGGTCCATGATAAATGATGGGTTTTGAAGGTAGATACATAAGTTTCTATTTTCCTGCAAACTTTTGACATTGTTCACATGCCCTCAACTGAGAAAGTATATCAGAAAACAATACAGGCGAGTAATAGCCTGCTCTTAATATTTTGAAAGTAGTGTCTTTCCAATGGTGATGTCCCCCACAAACTCCCTAATGTAAATCAAAGATAATCGGTTTTGCTTCTTCCTCATTGACACATCTCAAGATAATTCCATTAGGAGCTTTCCAAAACAAGGTTTGATTGATAATGCAATACTTCACCGATTTCAGTTTAAGTGATCTGAACTTGGATTTAAGTAAATCAGGAGGATACTGAAGATTTAACAAAAAACAAAGGATGTCTTTATACCATGGTGAATAAAGATATCTGTTTCTCACCTGTGAATCAGGTTCCTCAACCTGAAATATTGAATTCATTGATTTGCTAGAGAAATGATGTAATCCAATTGCCCTACAATTTGACTCTGTCAGCAATTTTTCAAGGCCTTATTCATTTATTAACTTAGTGGGATTTATGGTCAAGTTGTATTCCTGAATTTTAGTTATCCATTTCCCCCTTTTTACTTCACAATATCGTTGGACTAGAATTTCCTTAACTACACTATTTGGAACATATGCAGTAATTTTAGGGTTTAGGTAATGGATAATTATCCTTCAGAGAACATCTATTCAAATTTCTTAAGTCTACACAAAGACTAATCTCCCCATTCTTTTTCCTGACAGGTACTAAATTTTCCATCCATTCTGAGTATCGCAGAGGCACTATAATTTTTGGCATTCAAAAAAATATTTAGTTATTTTTCAATTATAGCCAACAACAATGGATTAAACTGTCTTATTTTCTGCTTAAAAGGTTTGGATATAGGCTTCAAAGGAATCTTATGCTAAATGATTTCTGTATCAAAAACCTTAAGGTCTTCATAATACTGTTGGCCCTTGGTCAGGTACTATGGAAGAAAGTAAATATTAAAGAATAAGAAAGACAAAGTACGAAGTGTGCAGAAGGCACACAAATCGAGGAGTGGTCGAAGTGGTTAAAGAAGAAGAAAAGAAGGAGTGAGGTAAAGGAAAAGCGAGTCATTAAAGGAGAAGATCAAGGAAGGAAAATAAACAAGGAAGATGAATCATGGACATGTCAGCAAGCGGGCAAAGACACTAATAGGTTCTTTGGAGCACCTTGCAGAGGAGAAGGAAGGACAAGTTGGCAAAGTCCTTAAAACATGGGTTATGTGGACCTAGGGTTTTGGTGCGTAGGGTTTTAGACCTAAGGTTTTAACACCTGAACTTTGGTATAGGGTTTATAAGGGTCATAGAAGGATAAATAAAGGTCTAGAAGAGTGGGGAGGGTGTTTTCAAGATAAAGAGATTGAGCTGTAAAAGTGTATGGCTTAGAATATGCTTGTATTTTGAGATCTTCAGCTGGGTGCGAAGATCTACTCTGTTGGTGGGTGTGTAGGGAGAGGGAATAAAGAGAAAGAGAGATAAGGATATGCAACTAAGTGCACATATAGAGCTGTGTATTTTCATCTATTATATCAATAAACATAGTTCTTTGGACGTATCCCTAGGGAGAGATTGAACCACGTAAATCTTGTTGTTCTTTGTGGTTGATGCTATGCTATTTTCTATCTGTTATACTGTTATTGCATTGTTATTCTTCCTATTGAAGATAATGAGATATAACTAACTTCGCGAAGCTAAAAATAATAGTGTTAAGAATCTCTAGGTTATCTTGCATTGTTATTCTGGCATCATCTTGCACTTCCTCTGGTTGTAGACACCTGTGTCCTGCAACCCCCGTATTGCTACTTCAGGTGAGACTTCATCTTCTTTGTAGGTGTTGCTGAAACAGATAGTAGTTAAGGTTTGTTGGTTCGATGTTAGAATTGAACCCTGAGTTTTCCCTTGTGCCAACAAATGGTTCTGTTGACGGGACCAGGATCTTCTTGAGGGAATTTCAAGGTGGTTTCCATCAAAGACATAGATTCAGAAGTGGATAGAATAAAAAGAAAGGGACTTCGTTGTATCTCAGAACAAGAACCCTAGCATTAGTACAAAAGACTGGTTGGGGAGATACATCTTTACTGACGTGTACGGTATTTTCTTTGCTGGAGTTCATAAGGAGTTATACGAGTGGTTAGCCAGATTAGCAGACACCTAGTTTGAGATCAGATCTAGACCACCTGTGGTTTGGATGACGATGTTGATTAACAAAGTCAAGAGAATCGATAAATCTGTGTCTAGAGCAGTGGATCTTTGGTTTGATAACACTATTGGAGGGTACATCACTAAGTTTTCTATCGACATAGTAGAATCATATAGTCAAGTAGAGAGATACTTCTTCAAGGGACCTAGAGGGAAGTTTCTACACTTTTTGAAACTGAAGATTAAGATGATATTGCATGAGAATAACATCTTGAAGATACAATAATCAGTTGGATTTTAAAGCTAATGTTCAAGAATTTATGCATCGATAGTGACACATAAGTTGGACACACGCGTAGTGGGAGATCATTCAGAAAGGTTCCTCTTGTGAATCTGTTTAAGCAGAGCTATGGATTGTTGGCACAAGACAAATATTTCTACAGTGGAGAATAAGCAGGGTGATCAGAAAAAGAATATTCAGAGTTTGCAAGGGAAGAGGAAGAAAAGGGTTAGGAACTTCACCGAGAAGAACCAGAAAACTCAGGGATTGTGCCTACTTTCGAAGTAAGTATTATTACTCCTCCTGTTGTTTTAGCAACATTAAGTAACCAAAGTAACCAAAGTAATCAAAGCACTCATAGTATTGTTACAAGCAGTTTAGTACATACTCAGTCGATAAACCAAGGAAGATCTATGGCAGATGAAATAAGGTTACCCATTTTCAGAGGAGATGGATCTGAGGATCTTGACTAACACTGGTTCTTATGCGAATCTGTATGGAGCATTAAGAAAGTCATCGAAGAAGATGTTAAGAGAGATCATTTTAGTACTACCTTGAGGGATCGTGCACTCAGATGGTATATGAAGTTTGTTACAATATCTGTACATCCTAAGCCATTGAATGATATCAAGATTGTGTTGAGTGCAGAGTTCAAGAAGCCTATGTCGGAGTCACAGTGTGTTACATAGTTAAACGATATAAAACAGAAGGTGACTGAACCTGTTTGAGAATTTGATCAAAGGTTTAAGACCTTGTCAGGCCATTTAAGTTTCCATATTCTAGACGAACAACATAAGGAATGGTTCATCATTGCCCTCTTGCCACACATTAGAGTCCCTCTGATGCAACAGAAGGTCACTTCACAGGATGAAGCATTAGAGATAGCCATGAAACTAGAAGCATCCCCTGTAGGAGAATCCAGTCTAGGTATGAGCCAGATCTTGAATCAATTAAATAGTTTATCCTTACAGGTTTAAGACATGAAGAAGGACAAAGGAAAAATGAAAAGAGAAGACATCTGGTGTATCAGATGTAAATCAGAGGGCCATGAAAAAGATAACTATCCTTTATTTAATGATTACTTGGCTTCTAGATCCCCTAACCCTTTGAAGTAGATTACTTTACCATGGTGTGAGGTATGAATAAATAGACATTGCCCTGGTGAATGTTATTATATGAAAAAATATATCCAGACACTCACCAATCTTTATTGCACATTTTGTAAATCTGTGGGGCATGGTGAGAAGGATTGTAGGGCTTATGAACTCATGCATGAAAGATCAAGGGATGCATATAGAATTCAAGGAGAACTACAACAAGAAGGAAATGATGCAAAGTTAAATTCCCCAGGAAGAGGAAACGTTAACCCTCATGGTGGGTTTAGAGGAAGAGGACAAGGAGGAGGTATGGGTCGAGGTGAAGGTCAAATTATTTTCTATAACTGTGCCCAACTAGGTCATTTGGCAAGGGATTGTCAGAACCCTTGCACTACTTGCAACTACTGTAATTCATTTGACCATGTCATTGAAGAATTTCCAGTATTGTTAGCTAAACATTATGAAAGACGATGTGGAAACCAACAAGTCCAACTAATATTAGTTGAACCTCGCAGTGAGGAACCCAAATTCGTTATTATTACTAGAGGAGGTGTTGTTACATGAGAAGATAGGGTGGCTCCAGGAAATAATACAAATGGATAGAGGATCAGACGAGCTTTAGAGAAGTTGCCATTGTTTGACCCAAGGAAGGAAAAAAAACACTTTTGAAGAAGAAATGAGAGAATTTGTAGGAGAACATGCTTCTTCATCTAGGGCACAACCAGAAGTAAAGGGATGTGAAAAGCCTCCAACATTCAATCAGTCTGTCCCACTTAGGCAAGGAAAAGAGGTAAGAAAGATTATGGAATCCTTGTATACTTGTATCAATTTGATTAAAGATGAAAGAGCCAGGGATGATTTTAGGGGATAAATTTCGCTCATGGGATAATTTTCCATGGTTTTTCCAAAAACGAGATTCGCTATTCTAAAAATGATTCTCCCAAATTCTATAGGATAAAATTATTTTACCTTAAAACTCGCCAAAATTTTATAAAAACTATATAAAATCCTTAGAAATTTGATTATTTTTACAAAACTATTTCCAATCAATTATAGTTGGCATATGAAGGATTAGTAAGATTCACCAAGGTTTCTACATTTTAGAATAAATTTCCATCCTTAAAATCATCCCTGGAAAGAGTTGTGCAAGAACTACAACACCTGATAAGACAATATGAAATCAGAAGAATAAATCATGTTCTGAGTAGATATCTGAATCAAGTATCTAGAAAAAGGAGGACAAGCAAGGAACTGCACCTTAGTGCTCAGATTGTATACTACGATGTGGACTATGTGGTCCTCGACCTAGGATCATAATTAAATTTTATGACGAAGAAGACTTGGGAAATGATGGGAAAACCTAAATTGGTTTACTCTCCTATTAGGCTCAGGATGACTAATCAGCAGGAGGTGAGCCCCTTTGGAATACTAGAGCATGTCCCTATATACATCGTGGAGTGAGGAAATTTGCAGACTTCAAAGTGATTAAGATTGTTGACGATAGCTGTCCCTATCCTGCGTTGTTGGGTATTGATTGGGATTTCAACAATTTGACTGTTGTTGACCTGAAAAAGAGAAGAATGACATTTGAAGGTAATGGCCTTAGGGT
The DNA here is from genome assembly GCA_010110895.2 of Picea sitchensis. Taxonomy (NCBI): domain Eukaryota; kingdom Viridiplantae; phylum Streptophyta; class Pinopsida; order Pinales; family Pinaceae; genus Picea; species Picea sitchensis. The sequence continues at coordinate 67,942 of SNQJ01S0038563.1, forward strand.
CATTTCACCTCTTGATCCTGATGAAGGTCGCAAATACACAAAACCTATAAGAGAAGAATATCGTGCCTATGAGCTAGAGAATATCTATAAATTGACAACATGACAACAAGATTACATTAATCCTATAGCAGATGGAAATCTGAGTTGGCGAAGTGAGAGTGCATGCTCATCAGATTCATAAGAAGCATTGGAAAATTGGCAGAACATAATGTATGAAGTCTCTGTGTGGAGGTGTGCCAGATTGACTAAAATAGTTCGTTGGATTGGCACAAAAGTAAGTAGTCTTCCTACATTTGATGGATTGAATAATTTAGAGACATTTCTACTTGAATTTGAAGGAATTGTACCAATAAAATAGAGTTTGTTGGCACTAGATGAAGCCTTGAAAGAAACGCCAACTAGATGGTGGGAAACACACAAGAATAACATCGTGGAGTGGGTACAATGTCACACCTTGTTGACACTGTGCTTTTCAGACCAAGATGAAGGTTGCAAAGTTCGATACACAGGTCATAATTGTCATAAGAACCTTGTGCGAAGTTATGAGGAAGCTTGGAGCAATAGTCCTAAAGAAAAGTGGGTACATAAGTTCATAAACACCTTAGATACTACGCCTATCAACTGGTATCTTCAAGAAGAATTATGCTTAGCCACTACATATTGGTATGGTATGACCCATAATTTATATATACGTTCCTATTTGAAAGTCAGTACCCCACAATAGATCAGTATTTACAAATTGTAAGATAGAAGGTCTTTGAGGAAGTATCTAACCTCCCTCTTGAACAAGAAGAAGATGAATGTAATGCACCTCTTCAGTGGTTACAGGGTTGCTATACTATCAATGTTGATGAGGATGATGACCCTAGGAATGTGAAAATCTCTAAAACTGAAGGGCAGAGAGACATAGAAGGGCCAAGGATTGAATTACCTTTTGTTGGGAAGCCTATTAAAATTAAGAAGGTTAACATTGGAATAGATAAAACACCTAAGTTAACAAATGTTGGAGACTATTGGGATGATGATACTATTAGTAATATTACAGAACTATTGCATGAGTATCAGTACTTGTTTCCAACCAGGTTCATAGACATGAAGGGTATCAAAGGAACCATGGGAGAAATGAAGATTCCTTTGAAACCAGATGCAAGGCCTGTCAAATAGAGGCCTTACAGAATGAATCCCAAATACAAGAAGAAAGTTAAGATTGAATTAGATATAATGATGGAAGCAGGAATCATAGAACCATTTGAAGAATCTGAATGGATCAACCCTATGGTGGTCCAAGATAAGAAGTCTGGAGAAATCAGAATCTGTGTGGATCTAAGGAAATTGAATGATGCATGCTTACAAGTCCCATTCCCTACACCTTTTATTGATGAAGTTCTAGATAATGTAGGAGGACATGAAGTTTACTCATTCACAGATGGATTTTCAAGCTATCACTAGATCATAATTTCTAAGGAAGACATACATAAGACTACATTTTCAACAGAATGGGGTTCTTTTCAGTACACTGTGATGCCCTTTGGGTTGAAGAACGCACCAACCATATTTTCCAGGGTGGTGGTCGAAGAATTTAAATAATTTTTACATAATCTCTTGGAAGCATACTTTGATGACTGGACCATTTTTAGTTTTATGAAAGATCATATTGAATGCTTGAGATTAATGTTGGATAAATGTAGACAATGTCAGATTTCCTTGAACTTAAAGAAGTGTATTTTATTTTCACCTTTTGGAGTGTTGTTAGGACACATTGTGTGTAAGAAAGGTTTTTTGGTCGATCCTTCCAAGATTGCTATCATTGTTGATCTACCTCCTCCTACTTCGGTTAGGCAGTTGTGCACTGCATTGGAACACAATGGATATTATAGAAAGTTTATTAAAGGTTACACACAGATAAAATGACCTATGGATAAGCTATTAAAGAAGGATAGTAAGTTTCAATGGACATAAGAATACCAACAGAGTCTCGACACACTAAAGAAGAAAATGGTCACTGCGCCTATCCTGGTTTTTCTAGATTAGAGTAAGGGATTCAATGTTCATGTCGATGCTTCATCCATTGCATTAGAAGTAGTTTTGGAACAACCAGGAGCATTAAATATTGACCACCCTATAGCCTTTTCTACCAGGAGGCTTTCTACACATGAAATGAATTATACTACCACTAAAAGAGAAGGCTTAGCTATGGTGTATGCACTACAGAAGTTTAGACACTACTTGTTGGGAGGACATTTTAGGATGTTCATTGATCATTATGCATTAAAATACTTAGTCAACAAGCCATTTTTGGGGGGAAGAATATGAAAATGGCTATTGTTATTCCAGGAGTATGAATTTGAGATTATGGTCAAGCCAGGAAGAATGACTAAGTGACCTAACCACTTATCCAGGTTAGAACATGTTGATACTGAAAGGGTGTTCGAAAACATAGGTATTCCAATAGAGGATGAACACCTTCAGTAACCACTCACATAACCAGATCAAAGATCAACACACCGATTTTTTCACGTGGTAAAACCCCTACGGGGAAACATCCATGACCCCAACCAACGTGGCCACTTGGAGCAGTTTATTAATG
>SNQJ01S0038564.1:11860-38266 GCA_010110895.2 Picea sitchensis
AAACCATGTGAAAACCAACCTTAAGAAGAAATTTGAAATGACAGACTTAGGTTTTTTGCACTATTTCCTTGGCCTCCAAGTTTTGCAAACCAATGAAGGAATTTTTCTTTCCCAGTCTAAGTATGCTTGTGACCTTCTTCATCTCTTTCACATGGACGATTGTAAACCAAATTCTTCTCCCTTCCAGTCTGGAGTCAAGCTTACTACCACCTGTACTTCTCTCGAAGTTGATGCCACCCTGTACCGTCACTTAGTTGGTAGCCTCTTATACTTGACTCATACCCATCCTGATCTTTCCTTTGTTATTGGTATTGTTTCCTGGTATATGAAAACACCCCATGAAAGCCATTAGAAAGCATCTAAAAGGATACTTCTCTATGTCTATGGTATAGTTCAGTTTGGGGTACATTACAGTTCAGGGGGGACTCCTTTATTGGTTGGTTTCATTGATTCAAATTAGGTCGGTGACCCTGATGATCGGAAGTCTACTGCATGTTATGTTTTCATCCTTGGTTTAGGACCTGTCACTTGGGCATGTAAGAAACAACAGGCTATTACAATTTCTTCAGCAGAAGCAGAGTACCTAGCAGTAGTAAATGCAAGTCAGGAATCATTGTGGATTCCACAGATCCTTTCAGAGTTTGGATTCCAGCAGCAACATCTGACCAGCCTTTGGTGTGACAATGAGTGTGCCATCAAGCTTGCTAAAGACCCATTTCAACATCAATGTAGCAAACACATCGAGCTACACATGCACTTCATCAGAAATCTCATTCATGATCAAGCTATTGAAGTTCTTTTTTTCCCTACAGAAGATCAAGTTGCAGAAATTTTCACAAAGTCTCTTACAGAAGCGAAGTTTTCCAAAATTCAATCTATGTTAGGAGTTTATGAAGTTATCATTAAGGGGGTATAGGCTCTAATTATGCCTTCCTTCTCCTATTGTGTCACCAATGTAAATCCTATCCCAAGTTGTTCTAAAGGGGGGATTTTAGGATATTTAGACACTTAGGAGTTAGTTAATATCTACTTGGTCTAATGTGTCGCTAGGTAAAAGTGTGTTTCTTAGTGTGTTTCTTTAGTATGCATTAGTATGCATTTGTAGTTAGGAAATCCGACGGTCATGATATGTTCCCAACATAGAGTGATCTGACGGTTCATACTCTACTCGATCTTAATGGCCATTGATCTGTGGCTTAACACCTGATTGGTCCATGATCTCTATTTAAAGAGCATGGAGGGTCATTTGTCGATGATTGATTGTGAGAAACTCTTTTTTAAAATCTCTTTGTAATCTTTTTATTTTGCATTAATAAACTGCTCAAAGTGGCCGCGTTGGCTGGGGCCGTGGATGTTTCCCCATAGGGTTTTTACCACGTGAAAACATTGGTGTGTTGATCTTTGATCTGGTTATATGAGTGGTTATTGAAGGTGTTTGTCCTCTGGTGGAATACCTGTGTTGTCGAACACATAGGCCCCAGTTGGATTTAGTGACCAGACCAACTGATCATGATCCTCTCTTATTCTAAATTATTGTCTTTTAGAATGTTTGTATATCTCTACCATGCAATTGCATATTATTCTCTGATTTCAATCTCCCTCTAGGTCAACAAACGTTGATTCCATATGTGTTATAGCAATATTTTTCTCACCCAATGCAAACTTGCACATAAGGCCTTTTTCCATTTCCCTATGCAAACTTGAAGTCCCTTTTTTCAAATCCCAGAGCTAAAAAAACATCATTTTTCCACATATACGTGCCCTACCTATAATACAGCATGCATATACACAGGTTGCACCACTACAGCCCGCATACATCGAGACTTGTGCCCAAAATTAAAAAATGGTGTCGGTTTTCCATGTCACGTCACAAGATCCATGATCCTTGACCTTCCATATACTGGAAACATTCCAACTCGGCCCTTCAATTCCACTTGAAGGCTACAAATGGGCCAAATATGAGCTATGGAAAAGAGGAGAAGAATTCAACTTTGAGAGCAAAGTTACTCTGGAGAAATTATTCACTTCATATTGAGTCTGCATCCCTTTGCATTTTTAAGTCTGAACACATTGTTCATCCCCCAAGCTCTTCCATACTTGATTGAGAACCTCATTGTATCTCTTATATTATCTTGCCTTTGGTGGAGGATTGAAGTGGTGGAGGCCCAACTAGAAGGTACTTAGTTTCTTGGTTCTGAACTGCGTCAACATGAAAGTTTGTAATTCATTCACTTTTGTTGATTACATTTTAATAGAAATACTATTTTCTCGTCCAATTAATATCTTGCAAATATTTGAATTTTTATTCCATCGGCATATTTGTTATGAATGTTGATGGATTATTCTATTGAATGTGATAACATTAATATTATCACCATATGCTTGTGTTTCTTGGTTTTTGAGGACAAGTTGCAGGTGTATAGCTTTGAGTCAAGTGCTCAACAATAGACTTCATTGAACGTCTAGACGAGGTATACCTTTTATCTTGTCTTGCTAAAATATTTGTTTATATAGCATACATGAGATTAGAGCTGATTTCTGCAGTCATTTTTGTCTGTTGTGGCTTACCCCTAGCCATAGAGAGATTTTCCTCATAACAATATGGTTGACCTCTCCTAGTTCACAACTTATCTAAGCGTATAATAACCTTTACTTCTTATTTCCTATATCATCTCGGGAAGTAATATGTGCATTCCTTTGCTACCTACCCATGGATCAAGGAAAATTTGTACTTTTTCTCCTTTACCTACTTGTCAAATCAACCAGTTTCCAACCAAATGGAAGGTTGAGTTGACCACTTTCTATATTATTGAATCATTTTGAACTTGTTTTACAAGATTCCTTACCCAATCCTCCATAGAATTAGGAGATAAATATGTATATTTGGTTACATGTACCCATATCCCTATTCCTTGTACTAATCTCCAAACATTTTTTCTACGAGTGATTTGGAGAAGAGAAAAGGGTTCTTTAGTACCCCAACCTCCATTTTCTTTTAGTAGAGCGAGCATTTTCCACAAAGCCCGAGAAAACCCTTTTTTCCTTTAATCCCTTGACTAAATGAACCTATTAAATAATCGTTTGATAATTTCAATACACCTTTTGGGACCCAAGCAAGAAATATTCAATATACTAGAATCACTTACAAGACCTCTTTTACCTATACCAGATGCCCCCCTCTAAAGAGCCACCTATTACACCATGCATTTAGATTTTTTCTACTTTAGCAATCAATCATTGTCAGTCACATTTTTTTTACAAGTCTGGCTTCATATGAAAACCCAAATACTTCATCCCTAGATATATATCTACCAACTGATGAGGAAAAGATCAAATAATATAATTATTTACTTGCATAGATATAACTCGTAGGGAGATCATTGATTTTTCTAAGTTAATTTTCATGCATGTCACCTTACATAACAAATCCAAAATTCCTTTGAACTTCTCAATTACCCATCCTGAGCCCTCACCAAATATTAGAATGTCATCTACAAACAATAGATGTGTGATATTACAATATGCTTAGGTATTTACCCTTTTAAAACTGCCATTTCCTGATGCCTCTTTTATTAACCCACTCAACCCGTCAACAATTAATAAGAAATGGAGAGGGGATAAGGGATACCCTTATCTAAGACCTCTTCCTGGATTGAAGAAAGGAGATGGTACCCCATTTATTAAAATAGAAAATGATATTGATGTTATGTAGTTCATCACCCAGACAACAAACTGATGATAGATACCCTCGTGTATAAGAATTAGTTTAAGGTAAATATAGCTTACCCTCTCATATGCTTTGGATGGGTCCACTTTAATCACTGTCAATATTTGATTCTTGACTTTTATTGAGTGGATTCCTTCTTGGGAAATCCTTATTGCCTCATGAATTTGCCTTCACTCTAAGAATCCAATTTTTCACTAGATATTTGCTTTGATAAAACTCTTTCTAATGTTCTAGCAATTACCTTTGATATGATTTTATAGATGCAGTTGCATAATGAGATTGGCTTGAATTTTTCAAATGTTGTTGGATTATCATATTTGGGAATCAATGCTATAAAATTTGTGTTGAAATCTCTAAGTATTTTTCCCATAGTTCTTGTAGCCTCTGTTATCTCCCAAAATAGATCAGTTAATTTGTTCCATTTTGTAGGTGATAGCATGGTCAATAATAGGATTCTATATAATTTTTAGAATTTAGAAGTGTCAAAACATAGGATTTAAGATTTTATCCTAGAAATAAATCAATCCTCAAAAGGTCTTTTCAAAAAATTGAGAAAAATCCTTTCAACAGCTAACGTCTGTTTTGAAGTTGACATTAGCTGGTGAAAGCCTCATGTTTCAACGGTTAAAGTGTACTCCCCATAGCAAGCGAGCCAGTGAAAGCGCTAACATGATTTTTTTTTTCAATGACTCCAGAAACCCAAAAAGGACACGCCAGACACACATCATACAATCATCATGGCAAGCTAATGGAAGCAAATTATGATGATATTGTTTCATCACGTTTTAGCAGGACATCATGACGGATCGTGCTCACGTATTTCATGCAACAACAAGAGGAGGGTTTAAGGTGACGAACTCTCAATCATTATTGGAGACCGAGGATAAAGTACCATCCATCCGGCGACATCAAATCACCATTTATTATTTTGAACTCGCGTTGTTCAAGATTTCTATGATGAGGTTTCATATTTCAATTAACAACACAGGGTCATTTTCACTAGTGCCATCCTTTTCCTCATCAAAATGATTAATGTGTCAACCGTGTGTAAATAAATCGACGATCAAGTCGCACATGGCGAGGAAGAAAGTAGGGTTACTTTTGAGGAAAGAGTTAGATAATTTATCCTTTCTGCAGACTTATCCAGAGGTGCAGAAGCAATTCTCAGACATGGGTTGTATGACATATGTGGAAAGGTTACAGGAAGGTTATCACCAGGCAACAATAGAAGTCTTTTCAAATTCATACGATGGAAAGAAAGCTACTGTGGGCTCTCTAGAAATGATAATTGATGAAGCTTCCATTGCTTCAGCAACTGGCTTACCCAGAACAGGCCAAAGTTGGTTTAAAACAACAGTGACCAAGAACTTGGATTTTAGGGTATACCTCAAGACAAAATTCTGAGGCATAACTTGGAAGAAAAGCATCCATGTTTCTTACCTAGAAGATGAATGGCAAGATATGTTCAAAGGAATTCAATTATACTTAACCTCAGAGGGTAGGTATGATAGGTTAATGTTATATCATTTTAGATTTCTAGATCACTTCACAGGGAAGGTCCTTCTAAATTTGCCTTTCTTTCTTCATAAGAGCCTAACCAAAGTGTGTAATAAGATTAGAGCCGAACCTTTAAGCATAAAAAATTCCCTTTGTCATTATGGCCTGATTAAAATGATCATTTTGGAAGAACTGAGACGAAGAGAAAGAACTTGGTAGCACTTTCTTTTCTGGGAGGGTTTTGAGACCCAAACTCAACCTATAAATGAAAATAAGAAAGCAGGCAAGAAGTAATCAACTCCTCAAAGCAAATCAAGGAGGAGGAGAGCTCTCCCAAAACCACCAGAGGACAGAAATTCTAGCATAAATCCCAAGAAAGCTAAAAAGAAACTAGATTTTGAAACAAACTCAGAGCAATCCACAATGAAAAAGACAAATGTTCTAAATTTTCCATACACAGATTCAGATACAAAACTAGAAAAGGAAGATGAAAGTCCACCCAGCAAAAGTCCAGAGCACTCCATGGAAATTGCACAGGATTATGAAGCTTTTACTCCCAAAGATGAAGGTGAAACCTCAAGAAATAAGAAGTCAAAGAAATCACAAAAGATTAAGGAACTGAAAGAGGTAATAGCACAGCAGGAGGTTCTAGAAAGGGTGATAAAGGCAAGATATAAAGCCTTATCAAAGAATTTTGCAAAGACAAATGCATCTTTTGAGAAGCTAGCACGTGAAAGCATTAAAGACAAAAAGAAGAAGAAGAAATTCACAAAGGATTATAATAGCTTATGGTGGTTAGCTAAGCACCTGAAGAGGAAAATCAAAAAATTGAAGGAAAAAATTAACACACATCCAGATTTACAGGTGCTAGCCCAGGTTGTTATAAATTTGCAGGGAGAGCAATCAAATGAACATTGATTTTTTTTTTATGGAATAACAGTTTTGAATATGAAAGGTTTCCTTTTTTACCACAACAGAGCTTTCACCAGCACAGAAGGCAAAATTATAATCAATCAGTTGTTGAAAAACAGAGCTTTCATCAGCTAATTAGCAAATCCTAAGGCGAAATAGCTGGTGAAACTGCAAAATGAAAATTTTGAAGAGTTAAGCTTGAACAGAGTGATTTTGGAGTGATTTAAAGGGTAATAGAGTATCAAGAGATTAATCACCAAATCAGGAAATATTCAGTATCAAAGATTAGTGGAGATTTTGGGGGTGAATGTTTAAATGGTCAACTAAAGTTTTGTTCACAGTTGTTGAAATATTCCCAACCACTGAAGACATGTGTCTTTCCCTCCACGACACATCAGAGACATAGAAGTGATGAAGACCAAATGTCAAAGATCAACTAAGAAGACAGTTCGATTCCTAGGAACTAGTTCTTTAATTATCCTATTGTATTTAGTTAGTTTTTGCTTTCTATATTTAGAAATCTAGATCCAGTTTTCCAGGATCTCAAACTTGCTGTAAAGGCTATAAATGCCTCTCTTTTTCATATATCATGGTTCAATTTTGGATACAAAAGTTGATGATGTTGTAAACAGACTTTTTCATGAGAATACAAATCACAGTTTTCTCTCTCTATTCATGTCATATTCTCATTTTCCCTTCTGTACTTTTTATTAAGTTGTTTTAGCTACAAAATGACTGTTATCTCATTGGTTAGCTCATAACTTGATAAATAGTTTCTTGTCATTGTTTATTAAACCCTACACTTGGTATTTGGTTTATAATCATTGTCTTTTCATCCTCTTTAAGCTATCATCTGACCATTAATCCTTGAGAGCACTGGTTCATTTGATTCTCATTTTGACTGTCTGAATACCTCACTGTAATTGAGTTATCCTATTGATCCATATATCCAAAAATACAAAAACAAGTTTACCTTAAGTTACCAAGCATCTTTGTCTTGCAACCACAAAGAGTTTCTTGGAGTGATAACAAATTGGTGCCGTTGTTGGGGACCGAGACTGAAACTCAGCTTTCCTGGGATACGACACAGAGCTCATMTTTGATGATAGACAAAGATTAGACATTACATTGGTTGTAATTATCTATCTGGTGACTCCACAAGTTCATCCTAGCTCCAAAAAGGATCAGTACCAGGGCAAATCCACAAGAATCACATGTCACACCAGTGCCCAACCTAGAATTAATTCTCAGAAGAGGAAGATCATTCCAAGGTCAGACTTCAAAATCAGGCACTGAAGGTAATCCTCTTTTTAGTTTAAAAAATCTACTACAGAAAACATTGAATCTTCTTCCACTAAGATTGTTAGTGAAAAAGCAACTGCAACCACTGTAGAAGAATCAATTATTTCTTATCAACAGGAAAATGTCATTGTTGAAGAAGTGATAGACTCAAATTTGGTTGAAGAGTTATCTAAGACCCTAGGAAGAAACCACAGTTCTTCCTCTCTTGATTCCTTTCATTCACAACAGGAAGAAGATCATATAAACATTCACACTAGCCTTCTTGTTGTAGAACATCTTCTTCAAGAGTTGTCTGCTAAAGGTGAAGAAACCTTGGCTAAACAACTTGCAAATTTCTATAGAGCCTCATATCAGACTTTTTTCCCATCAGAGAATTCCCCTTCTTTAAAATTAAATCCCCCCAGTGCTGAGGAATCGAATAAAAGACCATCACCTCTCTCACCCATAATCATTATGGCTGCACCTCCTCCTTTAACCAAGATGCAACAAATCCTAGCTAATAGGTATGCGCCACTTATATTTCCAAATCCAGTATCAACCATGCTGATAGGAGACTATCATAAGTACATTCCCAAATTCACAGGTGAAGGCGATGTGACTATTGAAGAACATATAGAGGCCTTTTACAGTTACGCAGAAAACCTTAACATTGAGGAAGAAGATGTTTGGACCCGAGTTTTTGTACAAATCTTAGATGGCCATGCTAGGAAGTGGTTCAAAGAACTTCCTACTGGTTCAATAGTTGGCATAGAGCAATTGGATGATATCTTTTTGAAACACTGGGGCTGATAGAAGAGATTTTTTGTACTATATTACTAAATTTGGAAATCTAAGGAAAGAAAATGGTGAATCAGTCTCTGATTTCACTAAAATGTTCAATAGGATGTACAGTAAAATACTAGTTGAGATAAAGCCTTCAGATGCCTCTGCCAAAATCACATATGCCAATTCATTTGATTCAGAATTATGTTTGTTGTTGAGAGAAAGGAGGTCACCTACACTATCTCTAATGTAATATTATGCCCTTGAAGTGGAATCAGATATATTGGCTTCTCATAAGTTGAAGGGAAACACTGATAGAAGAAAGCCTAGATATGAAGCTTCCTCTTCATCCAATACTAATCCAAAATTAGACAAGATGGAAAAAATGTTAGAGTCTTTAACCTCTGAGATATCTAAACTCAAAATTGAAAACAAGCAGCATGTCAAAGGAAGGGGTACTTATGATTATACAAATAGAAACCCCAATCAGAATCCAAACAACTTCAGAAGAAATAATCAGCCAATGCAGATTTTGCAAAGAGAGAGAAATCCTACTGAGGATCAGAGGATAAAGGCTCCTCTTCAAAATGTCGTGATGGACGAAGATGAAGGTGATTATCAAGAAGACGGAGAGGATAATATTCACTGTGTTGGGGATTATACAAGGAAGTCTTATCTGACACAACATGACTATGAAGAGGCATTAATGACCGAACAGATAGATGAAATTTCTGTTGATAATGGTATTTTTCAAATGGAAGAGAAGAATAGATATAATCTCATATCTAATCCAAATACTACCCAACAGAATGCACCAGCTTCTCCTAAGAAGATTGTTGCCTATGTCAAGAAAAAGGATTAGATACCAGAGAATCAGCAAACAACCTCTTCAAAGGTAAACACACCTACTCCTCTAAAGAAGACCGTTGTCCCTGCCAAGCAACAAATTCAGAAAAATCAGACCCCTAATGACTAGCAACGTGTTTTGAAAGCTCCTTCAAATGAGGTAAAATTTTCTGATAAAACCTCTTATTCTTTTAATTTTGAGGCTGAAATACAGAAAATTAAGATCCCCGTCCCTTTGGTTGAGTTAATGAAGAATGAAACATTCAAGAAAGATATCCTCAAAACTCTTGACCCCAAGTTCATATCCCCCTCTGCTGATATTCTTAATATATATGATGACAAGCCAACCATTGTTTTAGGCCAAATTATAGAAGATAGAGATGAAAGTTCTCCACCTTTTTATATCACTCTGAACATTCATGACAAAACATTACATAACTGTCTGTTAGACTCTGGTGCCTCTCACAACTTAATGCCAAAGGCGGTTATAGATGAGCTTGGATTAGAGATTACTAAGTCTTATCATGATATTTTCTCATTTGACTCTCAGAAAGTTAAATGTCTTGGAATGATCAAGGACTTGGTTGTAACTTTGACCCAGGCATCTATGAAAACTATGGTTATGGATGTAGTAGTAGCAGAGATCCCACCTAAATTTGGATGTTTTTTATCAAGATCATGGATGAAGAGGCTAGGGAGAACTCTTCAAATGGATCTCTCATATGCTACTATCCATGTTTTTGGATGAGTAAACAAAAGACTATATAAGGATTCACATCTTTCATATTTCATCAGTGATGAACAAAATCCAGCCAACCATCCTATTTACTCAGTTGACACAAGTATGGGGTCTTGCATATTACAAATTGATGATTCATTACCAGATTCATTGTTGCTTAAGAAGCCCACAGTTCAGCCCATAGAAGTAGCAGAAGATGACCTTTGGACCACGTTCTTTGATGGCGCTTGTACTAAAGAATCAGTAGGAGCAGGGGTGGTGTTAATTTATCCTTCAAAGAAAACTACTCACTTGTCCTTTAAACTTGATTTTAAAGTGACTAACAACATTGCAGAGTATGAGACGCTGCTCTTGGGATTAAATGCAACCAAAGAGATGAAGATTCAAAGACTACAGGTATTCGGAGATGCAGACTTAATTATTCAACAAGTAAACAAATCCTTCCAGGCCAAACATGTTAGGTTGAAAACCTATAGGGATGAAGTTTTGACAGCGATTCATACTTTTACAGATTTCAAAATTTCATACATACCCAGAGCAATGAATGAATTGGTTGCTTCATTAGCCGTATAATCCCATGCTTTTATACCTCCTCTACCCCCTAAATTGAATTACGAAATCCAAGTGAAGTATAGGCCATCACTCCCTGATAATGTAAAGTTTTGGAAGGTTTTTAAAGATGATGTCGAACTCACCAGATTTCTTGCAGTAATAGATGAGTTTACAGATTTGCAAATTGATTTGGAAAGTGAACATGATGAAGAAGCTGAGAAGTCAAAGCTCAAAAGTAAAATTAGAGCACATGAAATAGTTCAATTGTCCACTAACAGAATCCCTAAAGGATTGGTCCCTTTAGAAAAGCTTCTTGATAATAACGATGTGGCTTTCAAATTGGAAAAGAAGGAAGAGGACTCAGAGGTCTTTTAGTTTAATGTAGCTAGTGAACAAGATCCTAAATATTTCAACTTAGCTTCTCATCTGTCTAGAAAAAAAAAGGTTGATTACGGTGAGTTGTTAAAAGAATTTGTTGATATATTTGCTTGGCAATATGACGACTTAAATACATTCAACACTGAGATAATTAAACACAAGATTCCTTTAAACAAAGATACAAAACCATTCAGGCAAAAACTTAGATCTTTCAGTCCTATGTTGTTGCCTACCATGGAAAAGGAGATCAAGAAACTATTAGATGCCCGAATTATTATATCTCTCAGATACTCAGATTGGATTGCTAACCTTGTACCTGTCAGAAAGAAAAATGGAGAGATCAGACTCTGTGTGGATTTCAGAAATTTGAATAAGTGTTCTAGGAAAGACAACTACCTGCTGCCCAAGATGGAACACATTTTACAGAAGGTGTCAGGATCAAATGATATGTCCTTTATTGATGGATTCTCTGGATACAATCAGATCGTTGTCCATCCAAATGATAGAGAAAAGAATGCCTTTACCAGTCCATGGGGTACATTTATGTACGAAAATATGCCATTTGGATTGATGAACGCGGGAGCAATGTTCCAGAGGGAAATGGACATTTCATTTGTTGAAGAGAAAGACAAATTTGTTTTGATATAACTTGATGACATAACTATTTTTTCAAGCAGCCATGAACATCATTTGAAACACTTGAGAAAGACATTCTTAAAATGTCGAAGGTATGGCATTTCTCTTAATCCTAAGAAATCTAATTTTGCACCTAAAGAAGGGAAATTGCTTGGACATATTGTTTTAGCTAATGGGGTAAGGATTGACCCAAAAAGAGTAGAAGCCATTAAAAAATTGTCTCTTCCTAGATCAAAAAAGGATATTCAGTCTTTCCTTGGAACTATAAACTTTATCATGAGGTTTATAGAAAACTTTGTAGAACTTACAAAGCACATTACTTGTATGTTAAGAAAGAATTCTGAAGTAAGATGGACCAAAGAAGATAAACACTATTTCAATGCTATCAAAGAAGCCATTGTGACAACCCCTGTTTTAATCAGTCCTGACTTTGACAAGGAGTTTTATATCTTTTCATTTGCTTCAAAAGATACAATTGCAGTTGTACTATTGCAGAGAAATGTTGATGATCAGGAGCAGCTAGTCGCCTTCTTCAGTAAAGTCTTGAGAGATGTTGAAGTGAAGTATGAACCATTGGAGAAACAAGCATATGCACTCCTCAAGTCATTAAAATCCTTCAGAATTTACATTCTTCAAGCCAGGGTAATAGCTTATGTACCTTCAAGCTTGGTTAAAGATGTGCTTATACAACCTGACATAGATGGAAAAAGGAGTAAGTGGATAGAAAAGTTAATTGAATTTGATTTCTAGATCAAGCCAGCAAAACTTGTGAAAGGTCAAGGCCTTGCCAAGCTCCTTGCAGAAGAAAATTGTAAGTTGCTTGAGATAAATTTGGTGAGTATAAATGCAGAAAATTTCCAGTTTTCATAGGACAAAGGCAGTGATAAATTGTGGGTTTCTCCTCACCTAGCTGACTGTGAATGGTACAGTCACATCTTATATTTTCTGCAGACCTTATCAGTCCCTTCAGATTTGACAAAAACACAAGGGAGAGCCTTAAATCTCAAAGCCATAAATTTCTGCATTAATGGCAACTTATTATTCTAGAAAACTCCAATAGGGATACTCTTGAGGTGCATAAACCAAGAAGAATCAGCTAGAATCATGACCAAATTTCATAATAGTGAGTGTGGAGGACATCACTATTGGAAGACTACCGCTCACAAAATCCTGAGAGTTGGTTACTATTGGCCATCTTTATTTTCAGATGTGTGTAAATTTGTGAAAACATGTGATAAGTGCCAAAGGTTTGCAGGCAAACAGCAGCTAAAATCTCTTCCCCTCAAACCTGTTGTAGTCACAGTTCCTTTCCAACAATGGGGTCTAGACTTCATAGGTGAGATTCACCCACCTTCTATCAATCAACATAGATGGATCCTTGTTGCCACTGATTATTTTTCCAAATGGATTGAGGCCATTCCTACAAGAAATGACAATCACACTATCATCATTAATTTTTTGCAAGAAAACATATTCTCCAGATTTGGTTTCCCTAAGAGAATAGTCACCGATAACGCTGCTACTTTTAATGATAAACACTTGGTAAAATTATGTGAAGAGATGGGAATTCAGCTAGTACATTCTACTGCTTACTATCCACAAGGAAATGGCTTAGTTGAGTCATCAAATAAGAGTTTAGTCAGAATCATAAAGAAGTTGCTTGAACAAAATACCAAGGGTTGGGATTCCAAGTTGAAATTTTCCTTATGGGATGATAGAGTTACAAATAAAAAGTCAATTGGTACATCCCCCTTCAAGTTAGTTTATGGCACTGAAGCCATCTTTCCTGTTCAACTGGCACTGCCAGTTGCAAAGTTTTTACAAGAAGATGACTCCAAACCAAATGATCTAACTAGGAGGATCCACAACTTGGTAGAGTTGCAACAAGACAGAGAGAAACTTATGGAAAAGACAGAGTTACACCACAGGAAGATGAAGGAAACCTTTGACAGGAAAGTTAAGGTAGATACTTTCAAAGCAGGGGAGTTGGTTCTGAAATGGGATGAAGCAAGGCAGGAAAAGGGAAAACATGGCAAATTTGATGCGCTCTGGACAGGTCCATTTTTCATAGCAGTAGTTCAGCAGAATAATACCTTTGTCCTCGAAGATCTTGCAGGTGAAGAAGTATCAGGTGTCCCTTTCAATGGGCGATTTCTGAAACCCTACTTTTCATGAGGCTTTCCTTAAAGCCTGTTTATCTGCACATATTCTTTTCAGTTTTTGTTTTTGTTTTGTTTCGTCAATAACTCCATGCCCAATGGTACTGAGTAAAATTAGTTTCGAATTCAAGTTGTAATAAAGGCTACTGAGTCAAACTAGGTTCTTGGTGACCTCACAGGGAGGTATCCATCCCAGCTGGAGCCAAATGTTATCTCCCAAAATAGATCAGTTAATTTGTTCCATTTTGTAGGTGATAGCATGGTCAATAATAGGATTCTATATAATTTTCAGAATTTAGAAGTGTTAAAACATAGGATTTAAGATTTCATCATAGAAATAAATTGATCCTCAAAAGGTCTTTTCAAAAAAATGAGAAAAATCCTTTCAACAACTAACGTCTGTTTTGAAGTTGACATTAGCTGGTGAAAGCCTCAAGTTTCAACGGTTAAAGCGTACTCCCCGTAGAAAGTGAGCCGATGAAAGCGCTAACACGGATTGTTTTTTCAATGACTCCAGAAACCCAAAAAGGACACACTAGACACACGTCATACAATCATCATGGCAAGCTAATGGAAGCAAATTATGATGATATTGTTTCATCACGTTTTAGTAGGACATCATGATGGATCGTGCTCACGTATTTCGTGTGACAACAAGAGGAGGGTTTGAGGTGATGAACTCTCAATCATTATTGGAGACAGAGGATAAAGTACCAGCCATCCGGCATCATCAAATCACCATTTCTTATTTTGAACTCGCGGTGTTCAAGATTTCTATGATGAAGTTTCATATTTCAATTAACAACACATGGTCATTTTCACTAGCGCCAGCCTTTTCCTCATCAAAACGATTACTGTGTCAACCATGTGCAAATAAACCGATGATCAAGTCGCAGATGGTGAGGAAGCAAGGAGGGTTACTTTTGAGGAAAGAGTTAGATAATTTATCCTTTATGCAGTCTTATCCAGAGGTGCAGAAGTGATTCTCAGATGCAGGTTGTACGACATATGTGGAAAGGTTACAGGAAGGTTATCACCAGGCAACAACAAAATTCTTTGCAAAGTCATACGATGGAAAGAAAGCTACCGTGGGCTCTCTGGAAATGATAATTGACGAAGCTGCCATCGCTTTAGCAACTGGCTTACCCAGAATAGGCCAAAGTTGGTTTAAAACAACAGTGACCAAGAACTTGGATTTTAGGGTATACCTCAAGACAGAATTCCGAGGCATAACCTGGAAGAAAAGCATCCATGTTTCTTACATGGAAGATGAATGGCAAGATCTGTTCAAAGGAATTCAAGTATACTTAACCTCAGAGGGAAGGTATGACAAGTTAATGTTATATCATTTTAGACTTCTAGATCACTTCACAGGGAAGGTCCTTCTAAATTTGCCTTTCTTTCTTCATAAGAGCCTAACCAAAATGTGTAATAAGATCAGAGCCAAACCTTTAAGAATAAAAAATTCCCTTTGTCATTCTGGCCTGATTAAAATGATCATTTTGGAAGAACTGAGACGAAGAGAAAGAACTTGGTAGCACTTTCTTTTCTAGGAAGGATTTAAGACCCAAACTCAACCTATAAATAAAAAGAAGAAAGCAGGCAAGAAGCAGTCAACTCCTCAGAGCAGCTCAAGGAGGAGGAGAGCTCTCCCAAAACCACCAGAGGACATAAATTCTAGCATAAAGCCCAAGAAATCTAAAAATAAACTAGATTTTGAAACAAACTCAGAGAAATCCACAGTGAAAAAGACAAATGTTCTAAATTTTCCATACACAGATTCAGATACAGAACTAGAAAAGGAAGATGAAAGTCCACCTAGCAAAAGTCCAGAGCACTCCATGGAAATTGCACAGGATTATGAATCTTTTACTCCCAAATATGAGGTGAAACCTCAAGAAATAAGAAGTCAAAGAAATCACAAAAGATTAAGGAACTGAAAGAGGTAATAGCATAGTAGGAGGTTCTGGAAAGGGTGATAAAGGCAAGATATAAAGTCTTATCAGAGAATTTTGCAAAGACAAATGTAGCTTTTGAGAAGCTAGCACRTGAAAGAATTAAAGACAAAAAGAAGAAGAAGAAAATCACAAAGGATTATAATAGCTTATGGTGGTTAGCTAAGCGCCTGAAGAGGAAAATCAAAAAATTGAAGGAAACAATTAACACACATCCAGATTTATAGGTGTTGGCCCAGGTTGCTATAACTTTGCAGGGAGAGCAATCAAATGAACACTGATTTTTTTTTTGATGGAGTAACAGTTTTGAATATGAAAGGTTTCCTTTTTGACCAAAATAGAGCTTTCACCAGCATAGAAGGCGAAATTATAATCAATCAGTTGTTGAAAAGCAGAGCTTTCATCAGCTAATTAGCAAATCCTAAGGTGAAATAGCTGGTGAAACTGCAGAATGAAAATTTTGAAGAGTTGATCTCAAACAGAGCGATTTTGGAGTGATTTAAAGGGTAAGAGAGTATCAAGAGATTAATCACCGAATCAGGAAATATTCAGTATCAAAGATTCATGGAGATTTTGGGGGTGAATGTTTAAATGGTCAACTAAAGTTGTGTTCATAGTTGTTGAAATATTCCCAACCACTGAAGACATGTGTCTTTCCCTCCATGACACATCAGAGACATAGAAGTGATGAAGACCAGATGTCAAAGATCAACTAAGAAGACATTTCGATTCCTAGGAACAGTTCTTTAATTATCATATTGTATTCAGTTAGTTTTTGCTTTCTATATTTAGAAATCCAGATCTAGTTTTCCAGGATCTTAGACTTGTTGTAAAGGCTATAAATGCCTCTCTTTTTCATATATCATGGTTCGATTTTGGATACAGAAGTTGATGATGTTGTAAACAGACTTTTTCATGATAATATAAATCACAGTTTTCTCTCTCTATTCATGTCAGATTCTCATTTTCCCTTCTGTACTTTTTATTAAGTTGTTTTAGCTACAAAATGATTGTTATCTCATTGGTTAGCTCATAACTTGATAAATAGTTGCTTGTCATTGTTTATTAAACCCTACACTTGGTATTTGGTTTATAAGCATTGTCTTTTCATCCTCTTTAAGCTATCGTATGATCATTAATCCTTGAGAACACTCGTTCATTTGATTCTCGTTTTGACTGTCTGAATACCTCGTTGTAATTGAGTTATCCTATTGATCCATATATCCAAAAATACAAAAACACGTTTACCTTAAGTTACCAAGCATCTTTGTCTTGCAACCATAAAGAGTTTCTTGGAGTGATAACAGCCTCCACCACCCTTCTTAAATATTCTTCAATACAATCATAAAATCCTAAAACAAATCCATAGGAAGTCCATCTGGCACTAGAATTTTGTCCTTTTGAAAACTTTGTAAAATTAGAAGCAATACGTCTTTCCCAACTTCCTCCATCAACGCCTGATTGTCCTCATGATTGACAAAACTAGGAAAGCAGTTTGAGAGTCTTATTACCTTTGTTATTATGGCTTGAGAATCCTCTTTGAAAATGGATGTGGAGTAATGTTGATCTAAAAGAATGTTTTACAGTCTTAAGGACAACCTCATGAATATATGAATCCCCCTATTTTTTTAGAGGGGTGCTACTCCTCGTGTTCTTATGATTCCAAGAAAACAAAATAAAACAAAACAAACTCTAAGAAGGACTAGACTTAACATTTATATTTAAGGAAAACAACACCTGAGATTTGGGACCAAGTGTTAAAATAAACTCATATGTACAATATCTACAATGTAAATAGATAAGATGCATACATAATTTAAAGGATTGGCATATCCATGACAGTATTCATCAGAAAATTTAACAATACCACAAATAGAGAGAACAAGAAATGGATCGCAAATAAAAGAGAGCTTTAAATTATATTTCAAAAAATTACCTATTGGCACGCGCATATAAGACCCTAGGTTCAGTTTACTCAACCAAAAAAACCCTTCATACACCAACCCTTTCGGAATCACCTACATGCAAGTGAAGTCTCACCCAAGGTATCTATTGGGGCTGCAGGAACTGTTAGCACTTTGTAATTTTCCCAAGGCTATGGAGGCAATCAGAGAGGCAACATCAAAACCACTTCGAGTCTTGGATGTAGCCCTCCAAGACTCAGAGAGGGATCTCTCTGTTTGATATAGATTTGTTTGAAATAGGATATTAGGCTAGCTATGCAGAACATGGGATTTGTTTTCAAGAATTGGGTAGGGTCAGAGAAGAGAAACCATGGGCTATGGAGTCACAATCTGAGATTTAATCAAAAACAAATCCTACAGACAACCTTACAAGGCAAGGTAAGCAAATCATTGGATTCTTCATAATTTTGAGGTATGGAAGAGGGGGAAAATGTTAAGAATTCAAATTAAAGACAGAGCAGTAAAGAATTATGCATTTAACTTTCAGTGGAAAATGTTGGCATTGCTTTAAACTAAGAACATGGTGTTTTTACACAAATTCTGATCTTAAATCTCTTTAAAACAATAGAGAAGAGAAACATATATGAAAACAAAGGAAAAAAAAATCACAGTGAGAAAAACTTCACCAATGGATTTGACACAAGAATCCTGTAACCATTGTGACTGTATTATTTAATTGATGAAAAATACAAGAAGCTCGGTGAGCTCTGATACAAATCAAATCATGGTCCCTGACCCCCTCCCCCTGCACATTTGATTCATTAAAATATATAAAAAATATTCTCCCCATTCTCAGGAGGTCGAATTTAACCACCTCAGCCAAAAATAGAAGTAAAATCCTTGAAAATCTTGAACTGTCCTCCATAAAACGGGCCGAATTTCTGCAAAAAAGGGGTCCGCAAAGACATGTTTTTCTTCAATGTTGACACCTGGGAAAAAAATGAAGGATTTTATTGTATATGGGCATGTTCTAGACAAAAAACTACTTTGGTTTCACCAAATTCGTCTCCAGCTCTCCGAAACAACTCCCGCAAAATCAGGACTGTAATAAAAAAATGAAAAACTAGAAAAATGGGGCTCGAAGATGGCTTCAATTATCCCTACTCATGGCAGCTGTGAAAATAATGAGAGAGTTTTTTGTTCTTCAGCTCGTTACGGAGAAAAACCTCTCTCGGTTTGTAAAAATTCATTTTCCTTTGCTCAGAATCGGCTTCGGAAGATGACATGTTGAACAGGCAAAAAATGGGCGATTTTTTAAAAAATAGGGAAAAAACGGTTTTTGGGGAAAGGTGGTATTTCGGACCCCCTGAGGTGGTAAGTGGTTTTAGGGGGGGTTCCGCTGGCTTGTGGAGCCGCCACGTGTCCATGGGTGGTTTTTAGGAAACAACTTATCAGACCCCATGAGCTGATGGGACGTGAGGAGGGGGGGGTCTGATATGCATGGGAAGTGGGTGGGAAACGTTAGGATAGTATTTTTTATTTTTAGTTTAGTTTTTTTATTTTTTGTTTTTACTTTTTTGTTTTAATTTTTTATGTTTTATATGCTTTATGTATTTGTTTTAATTTTTATGTTATATTTTGTTTTAATTATTTGTTTTATGTTTGTTTTAATATTATTTGTTTTCAATTGTTTTTATTTAATTTTAATGTTTTATAATTTGTTTTATTTGTATTGTTTTAATTTATATGCATTTTTTATTTGATGTTTGTTTATTATTTTGATTAACTAACCTAAGCACTAACTAAATTAATTATTAATTAATTAATTATTAATTAATTAATTATTAATTAATTAATTATTAATTAATTAATTATTAATTAGTCTAATCTATTCTAACTATACTAAACTTATTTCTAACATTATTAACCAATTGATTTTCCTTTTAAGGTGGTTTATTGCAAATGTAGGGACGAAGATGGTGAAGGGGGGTAAAAGTGAAGGATGAGGTAATGAAGGGCGCAGCAAGGTGACAAAGGATCGGGTAGGGTGATGAAGGATCGGGCGAAACAAATAAAGGGGAAAACGAAAACAACTGAGTCCAACCAAGCCAAATTTCTTCATCANGAAGGGGGGTAAAAGTGAAGGATGAGGTAATGAAGGGCGCAGCAAGGTGACAAAGGATCGGGTAGGGTGATGAAGGATCGGGCGAAACAAATAAAGGGGAAAACGAAAACAACTGAGTCCAACCAAGCCAAATTTCTTCATCACGGGAGCAACGCCAAATTAGCAGTCGAAGAATCAAGTTACCTATGATTATAGGTCCCCAACATGAACCAAGTTTCTACAAGGACGAGGGGATGTGAGACTATCATCATATCCATTACTAATTATCCACCTTGTGTGAAATATCTTTATTCATAACCTTTGATAAGCTAACAAACTCTATTGTGCAGAACCCTTATAACATATATTGCAACATGCATAACCCACTGTAACATTCATTATTACTATGTATAAATCATATAGTAAACAGATCTATACTAATTGTTAAAACCTGAGTCTGCACCCCTGCCCCTCTCTCTCTTTTCTGCATACCTTCCTATAAATGTTTCCTCTTAAGGTTGATCAAGTCAGTTTCCCATTTGTTTTATTACTTGTTTTTCTTCATTGACTTGCTTGACTGTTTCTTTGCACATAATTATTTTTGTTTTCCTTGAAAGATAATTGTATGTTTGGTTTGAGTTTGAAATACTCGTCATCATGTTTTCCACTAATTGAGCATGCATCATGCCCCACCAAGCCTTTAATGTGCATAGGAGACATCCAGGTCCACCAATTCCTTTGTATGCATAGTAAACTTCTGCGGGAAAAAGGAGCAATTCAAAAGTTGTCAATTTCGGGCTCAGATTGTAGGAATAGACAGAGTAAAATTGCTACGGTGGAGATCCAAAAGGCCACTCAGATCGATGGTTTTCAATCATTCGGAGTGTTGAAATCGTACAGGGTTTAACATCAAGAGAGAACCCACGAAGTACCGAAACCCCGAAGCGGTGAAGTGTTGAAGTCCTGAAGAGACACATCACTTCAGGCCCATACTACTTCAGGATATTTCCTTTCTTTACATCTAGAAACTCCTAAAGCCTAAAGTACCAGAGACACATGGCACTCATTCACCAGAGACACTTGGCACTCATCAGTTCATACATGGGGTGCTCATCTGTCAGAGACACGTGGCATCCATATGGCATTGACACGTGATGTTATCACACTAAGTCACCTTGGGTCTTTTAGTTTGTTTTTATCATTTTTAAAAGCCTTAAATTATTATTTTTTCTTTAAAATAAATTTCTCATCCCTTTAATGTTATGTTTGATAGGACCCCTTTGGATGAATAAACCTTTGAGTCATAGCTCATGTGTTGATCCTCAATTCAATTTTTGGTCCTTAAACCCTTTTTAAGATCATGGTCTATTCTTTATGTCCCCTCTCGTTATTCATCCCAGGTTGATACCTCCCATGACCAGGCTGATGTGACACACCTCTCTTCTCACTCATGACTTTTCATGCATACCTCATCATCCCCACTCACCTTTCCAAACACTTTTTTTGATTTGGAGAGCACTGCCCACTCAACAGGAATTTCTGTAGTGCTTGTCACATTTATGATTCATCCACTCCAAGTCATGATTGCCATGACTGATACCTTAACCCTTGTTTTCAGTGCCAGAAGTCGGTTGAAATGCTTTCAAAAGATCTTGCATTTATGATCCTTGTAACGGTTTCTAAAATTGAAAAGTTCAACAGTGAGGCGATGCGTAAGTTTACCAGTTCAGATCGGGCGATCGCATGTCAACTAAATCCGAGGCTGTGAGAGATTTCAGGGTCAAAGTTTCCTCAATCTCATTCTAATATCATCCTGAGGATCTCAACAGATGTCAACTTCATGGGTATCTTGTGCAACCTCCTTCGCATATTAATATTCATAGGATATTTGTGCTCAGGTTTTGGTTTGTTAAGCTTGCAGGGTAGTATGGGAGCCATATTTGCATTCCTGTAAACATCATCGCTCGTATCCATAGTCTGATTATTCTTGTTAGTCATAGATTTTGAAAGTCACAAGCCTACAATAGCCTATCTTCTATGTATGCATTGCGCTACGCAGAGATGCTACTCAAGCCTCTCTGATTATTCTTTGCTTCTTTTCATCCTGTACGAAGAGTCATTTCGAAATTACCTCCTCATAGTCTACACTCTGAAAACCTGTATAAGCCTAAACATCCATTTCTCATAACCAAGTTCATTTTCTAAGCACTGTTAATTTGGAGGGCCATCCTTGTGCATTTGAGACTTGAATTGACGTTTTCTGGTAAATACCATCCCTTACAGCCTCTTAAGAACCCTCTTTCTGAATCATGGAGACCCCTTAGTCGAAAAAGCACACAAAGGTGGCAATATAGTTCGAATAGAACCTGTGGACATGTGCCTTTTTGACACATAACCCATGGCAAGGAAAATGTTTCGAAGAGCAGGATGCCTCTCTTTCTGCCAAAACATGCAGAGAGGCCACTCAGAAGTAGCAAAACAATTTGCACTAAATTTTGATGGCAAGAAAACTAGAGTTGGAGATTTGGAATTTGAGGTGACTGAAGCCTCCATCTCAACTACAACAAGGATCCCCATTTCAGGAGAAAATTGGTTCAAGGCCATGGTATTGAGTTCACCTTTCATTAAATATCTTTTCAAGACTTAATACCAAGCTAATGATTTATCTAAGAGTGTGCCAAGGAATCATTTGATTGACCAGTTTGACAGAATGTTGAAAATCATACAGAGATATTTTAGTTGTGAAGGGAGATTTAACACCCTGTATCATTACCACATAAGTTTGTTGTTGCATTTTACTGGTAAGGTTCAGATGAATATTCCATATTACCTACTGAGAAGTATAGGTAAAATGGCAGATAGGGTGCAAGCCAAATCTAAGGATGTGGACTCCAGTCTTTTCCACTCTAGACTTATCAGGATGCTTGTCTCTGAAGAGTTGGGAAAGAAAGAGATCTCCTGGGAGAATTTTTTGGTCACTTCTCACTTCAAGTTGAACCCAACACCTACCCCCCAATCACAGATTGCGGGCTCTTCATCACCTACCAGTACTAAAATAAGAATCAGCAAGAAGAGAAAGGGTAGAACCCCTGTTTCAAAGATCAATAAGCAGGTCAGGGAAGCTGAGGAGGAAGTATGTCCTTCCCCACACAGATATTTCTCACCACCACCTCCACCAGGGTTAGAATAAGTTCCATCTTCTACCAAGGTGACATCAAAAAAAGGGAAGAAACTTCTCTTTCCCTCTCCTCCTCCAGCAATTGAAATCAAAGGTAAAAGACCTTTCACTAGGTCATCAATTCCTAAGGGGGATTTCAAAGGACAACCTTTACCAGAAACCCCTATACATAAGAAGAAAGGGAAAGGCATTGAAAAATATGTAGAAGAGAAACAAGAAACCCTTGTATAGAAAATCAAGGGTAAAGGTACCAAAATACCTTTGGAAAGGGAAGATGAAATCCCTGTGAAGAATTGTAAAAAACTTATGAAGAATAAAGAAAAGTTTGTTGTCCAAGAGAAGAAGCATAAAGGAAAATATTTTGAGAAGGCAGATGAAACATGCAAGGAAACTGTGATACAGATGGAAGAAAAGGATGAGAAGAAGCCTATTGAGACTTCACGTGTTCCCAACCCCCTTGGCGATCAGACCTTCAAGAGACTCATAAGACAACTTAAGGAATCAAGAAAGGAAGTGGCCCAATTGAAAAGGGAAACCATATCTGAGAGAGCCAAGATGACAGAGCTTATAGAGGGCTACAGTGATACTCTTGACTTAGCAAAATTTGTAGCAAGAAGGGTTCAACCCCTTCATAGGCAGCTCCAGAACCTCTACAGGAAGAACAGGGATTTCCAGGCTCAGAATAGGAAGCTAAAGGCAGAACTGAAGCATTTCCAAGATGAAGTAACCCAAAATAATTTACAGGTGTTGGTTGAGGCTGCCATTGAAGATTACAAACCAATAGCTAAGGAGAGCACTGTTGGACAACTAAGAGGGGGGGTGAATCAGTTTTTATCGTGCTTAAACAATTATGTTTCTTTTAAAATCTTTACAAGGCACTCAATGATGATCACAATAATGCAGGGAAATAAACAATGGCACATTCAGCATCAGTCTCATATATGAGAAACACAAAGACAAATATTTCCAAAGGAAACCCATATAGGGTAAAAACCTCTTCTTCTTTATATGATAAGGATTATTTACATTCTTTACATTATCATACATATGAGCACCAACTCATTGTGAGGCTACAACCTCTATTTTGCAAGCTGCAACTTGCTGAGAGTACCAACTCTTTGTTTTTCTCTAGCACCCACTAGAAGGAAGCACCAACTCACTGTGTTCAAGCACCCACTTGAACCTCTGAGGACACCAGTCCTCCCTAGCACCTCCCAACCACCCTAGATTATGAATATGAAATACTAAAACCTATTACAGTGATATAGTGTTCAATAACAGCTTACCAGTCTCATCATTGTTCTGCAAGATTTTGCTACTCAGACTTCCTCACTGTCTTCCAGCATACATCCACTGCCCATTCTATTCTTCTACTTTTTATGCTCTGTGCGCCATGTCCAGTCACTGCACAATTCTTCTTCTGTTCTATTCACCTGCTGCACTCTGCTCCTTCTTCATGCATGAATCAACAACAACATCCACCACAACTCTAGCAGCAACTCCAACCTCATCTCTTCTCTGTACCATGTATCTATAGCTTATGTGCACCTTGTGCATGCAATATTTACCATTCCTCTGCATGCTCATACCATGCCAATCTCCTCCACATATCAAGTGCTCTGCCTGATCATCATCGTGACTCTTCGGCTTCTCTAGCAGTTCAACCCCTGTGTCTATCATCACTAGGTGTTATGCCGAGATTATGTTTTCTCTCTGGCAGTTGAGACTCTTCGTCTTCTCTGTTACAGTCGAGCTCATCCTTTATGTTTCAGTTACGAGCTCCAACCCTCATCTAGCTGTCAATTTCCTCCATGAATCGTCTTCATTCCACTGGCAGATTCCTTGTAACTCTTCAGCTCCTCTAGAAATCACACAGAAGTCTCTTCGCATCCTCTGGTAGAAACCATCAATGGTTTCTAGCAATTACACTATGAGGATCAACATTGGCCCTCCAATCGTGATCATGTTCACCTCCATCATTGGATTAACTCTGATGGGTTCTTGCGTTATTTACCCATTTCGCACTTTCACAATTCAGAGATTCTACGATGAGACATCTTAAGTCTCCATGTCGCGATCTCCGAAACTCTGAAACAGAGATTTTTTATGCTAGCTCCTTCCTTTATATGACCATGGCCATGACCAAGAACTTGTTCATAACATGCTTTACATGATTTCGCATTTCTCCTTTTCATTAATTTCGTTGTGAAGTTTCTCGACTTTCCAAGTCGCGATCCCCGAAACGCCGAAAAGGAGCTTGTCTGCATGTACTCTTCTCTTCAGTTCTTCGATGGTGTGACCACCGGCTGAGACCACAAGCCTTAAAGTATTTCGCAATTTCGTGTTTCGGCATTTCATAATTCTTGTGGTTATGTTTCTTTCCCCTCCAAGTCGCGATTCGCGAAACTCTGAAATGGAGTTGGATCAACGGTCCAGAATCTTGGTGTATTGACGGTCCAGATCTTATCATGAGTTCACATCTCACAATTCCTATGATGGAGGTTCTCGTCACTCCAAGTCGCGATAGGTGAAGCTCCGAGATGGAGCTCAGATCAACGGTCCACATTCTTGGTGATCCGACGGTCCTGATATTTTCACGATATCGCATCTCGCTATTCCTTAGATGGAGGTTCTTGTCACTCCAAGTCATGATAGGAGAGACTCCGAGATGGATCTGGATCAACGGTCCAGAACACACCTCGATTTGACGGCTAAGATAGTTTTGCGATTTCGCATATCGCAAATTCGAGAGGTTAGGGAACCCCATTCCTTTGACTTTCCAGTCAGCGACATGAAAATCTTTCGCCACGTGTCCTATGATTCGACGGTCCAGATATGATCTTGATTCAATGGCTCAAATCATATCGCGATTTTGGCATTCTTGTTGCAAAGTGTTTCAACACTCCAACTTTCGGTATCTGAAACCCCGATCGCCAAAACTCCGAAATGGAGTTCGACCACCACTTTGATCTTGCACTTTAAAGAGCGTGTAGGTTATTCTTGATCCAACGATGGTCGGACCCTGTACTCGAATCTAACGCCAGAGATCTATCCTCCATCTTTGCACTCTTCCTGTCTAGATTTGGATCTGACGGTCATTGGGAATTCTGAATGGGATCCAACGATCAATGTCGCTTCTCTTCCCGAGCTTACGCATCCTCCTTACTTAGAAGAATTTATAAGTGTCAAAGGCCTCGACCTTTGATCTGCCTGAGATCCTGAGTACGCTATCTCTCTTGAGCTTTAGCAATGAGTTAACCTCATCCCTGGTGCACACCTACGCACTGTGTGCGACTCTGCGTTAATCCTACCTAGCTTATGTTGTTCCTATTTTGCTATCGATGCACACTCTGATCTTGCCATCAATGAAAAGCACACACTATCTGTAAAACATGCCAACAATATCCCCCTTTGGCATTGATGGCAACAAAGGCACCTCTGTTCTTTTCTCCCCCTTTGACATCAATGTCAAAGAAAACACACTCCCCCTGAGCTGTTGCATTAATTTTAGGAGGTATCAGATATCCAACTAATACAGGACTCCCCCTAACAGGATGGACTCTCTTAGATGTGAGATGGGATGACACCCAGCTTCTATCTGAGATATTCAAATGGTGTCTTGGCTAGGGGTTTAGTAAAGATGTATGCAATTTGTTCTGTAGTGGGAATGTAATGGACCTGAACAATCTGATTGGTGACCTGCTCTCTCAGAAAATGATATTTTATGGGAATATGCTTGGTCTTGGAGTGGAAGA
>SNQJ01S0038564.1:38276-54060 GCA_010110895.2 Picea sitchensis
ACAATTGGCTTTACATAACCAGTATCTACCACATCCCAGACATCTGCACCTAACGACATTATGTAGGTTCTCATTCTAACTTTCCAGAAGGCAAAGTTTGTTCCATTGAACAGAGGGGCCTTATTGGTTGAATTTCCTTCATGAATTGACATTTTAAGCTCTAGGATCTACCCTTAGATAAAAGGGGATGGCTCTAATACCAATTGTTGGACAACTGAGAGGGGGGGTGAATCAGTTGTTACCGTGCTTAAAAAATTATGCTTCTTTTAAAATATTTACAAGGCACTCAATGACGATCACAATAATGCAGGGAAATAAACAATGGCACATTTAGCATCAGTCTCATATATGAGAAACACAGAGACAAATATTTCCCAAGGAAACCCATACAGGGTAAAAACCTCTTCTTCTTTATATGATAAGTATTGTTTACATTCTTTACATTATCATACATATGAGCACCAACTCCCCGGTTTCTCTAGCACCAACTAGAAGGAAGCACCAACTCCCTGTGTTCAAGAACCCACTTGAACCTCTGAGGACACCAGTCCTCCCTAGCACCTCCCAACCACCCTGGATTATGAATATGAAATACTGAAACCTATTACAGTGATATAGTGTTCAATAACAGCTTACCAATCTCATCACTGTTCTGCAAGATTTTGCTACTCATACTTCCTCACTGTCTTCCAGCATACATCCGCTGCCCATTCTGTTCTTCTACTTTTTATGCTCTGTGCACCATGTCCATTCACTACACAGTTCTTCTTATGTTCTATTTAGTTGCTGCACTCTTCTCCTTCTTCACGCATGAATCAACAACAACATCCACCGCAACTCTAGCAGCAACTCCAACCTCATCTCTTCTATGTACGATGTATTTATAGATTTTGTGCACCTTGTGCATGCAATATTCATTATTCCTCTGCATGCTCATACCGCGCCAATCTCCTCCACATCTCAAGTGCTTTTCCTGATCATCATCGCGACTCTTCAGCTTCTCTGGCAGTTCAACCCCTGTGTCTATCATCACTAGGTGTTATGTCGAGATTCATTTTTCTCTCTGGTAGTTGAGACTCTTCGTCTTCTCTGTTACAGTCAAGCTCATCCTTTCTGTTTCAGTTATGATCTCCAACCCTCATCCAGCTGTCAATTTCCTCCATGAATCATCTTCATTCCACTGGCAGATTCCTTGTAACTCTTCAGCTCCTCTGGAAATCGCACAGAAGTCTCTTCGCATCCTCTGGTAGAAACCATCAATGGTTTCTAGAAGTTACACTGTGAGGATCAAAATTAGCCCTCCGATCGTGCTCATGTTCACCTCCATTGTCTGATTAAATCTTATGGGTTCTTGCGTTATTTACCCGTTTCACACTTTTGCAATTCTGAGATTCTACGATGAGACATCTTGAGTCTCCATGTCGCAATCTCTGAAACTCCGAAACAGAGATTTTCTATGCTAGCTCCTTTCTTTATATGACCATGGCCATGACCAAGCGCTTGTTCATAATGTGATTTTCACGATTTCACATTTCACCTTTTCGTTAATTCCTTTGTGAATTTTCTCGACTTTCCAAGTTGTGATCCCCGAAATGCCAAAAAGGAGCTTGTCTGCACGTACTCTTCTCTTCATCTCTTCGATGGTGTGACCACCGGCTGAGACCACAAGCCTTAAAGTATTTTGCAATTTCGTGTTTCGGCATTTCGGAACTCCTATGGTTATGTTTCTTGCCTCTCCAAGTCGCGATTCACGAAACTCCGAAATGGAGTCGGATCAACGGTCCAGAATCTTGGTGTATTGACGGTCCAAATCTTATCGTGAGTTCGCATCTCACGATTCCTATGATGGAGTTTTTGGTCACTCCAAGTCGCGATAGGCGAAGCTCCAAGATGGAGCTCAAATCAATGGTCCACGTTCTTGGTGATCCGACGGTCCTGATCTTTTCGCGATCTCGCATCTCATTGTTCCTTAGATGGAGGCTCTCGTCACTACAAGTCGTGATAGGCGAGACTCCGAGATGGAGTTGGATCAACCGTCCAAAACACACCTCGATTTGATGGGTAAGATAGTTTCGTGATTTCACATATCACAAATTCGAGAGGTTAGGAAACCTCGTTCCTTTGACTTTCCAGTTAGCGACATGACGATATTTCACCATGTGTCCTATGATTCAACGGTCCATATCTGATCTTGATTCAATAGATCAGATCATATCACGATTTCTTCATTCTTGTTGCAAAGTGTTTCGACACTCCAACTTCCGGTATCCGAAACCCCAATAGCCAAAACTCTGAAATGGAGTTGGACCACCGCTTCGATCTTGCACTTTAAAGAACGTGCAGGTTCTTCCTGATCCAACGATGGTCAAACCCTACGCTCGGATCTAACGCCAGAGATCTGTCCTCCATCTTTGCACTCCTCCTGTCTGGATTCAGATCTGACGGTCATCGGGAATTCTGAATGGGATCCAATGATCAATGTCGCTTCTCTGCCCGAGCTTACGCATCCTCCTTACTTAGAAGAATTTCTAAGTGTCAAAGGCATCAACCTTTGATCCACCTAAGATTCTGAGTACGCTATCTCTCTTGAGCTTTGGCAGTGAGTTAACCTCATCCTTGGTGCACACCTACGCACTGTGTGCGACTCTGCACTAATCCTCCTTAGCTTACATTGTTCTTATTTTTCTATCAATGCACACTCTGATCTTGCCATCAATGAAAAGCACACAYTGTCTGTAAAACATGCCAACAAGCACAACTATACTGAAGAATCCTACCAGTGCTAAGAAGAAGAAGTCTACTGAGTTAGTTGGAGACACTCTTTCCACCAGAAAGAGTGTGAGGCTAAGTGTTAAAATGACAAAGTAGCTAGTAGTGGTAAACCCCATTTTTGAGAGTTTTTCCTTCTTGGGAAGGTTAACTGATATGCACATACTAAGTTTTGCCACCTATATAGGATTCTATGTGTTTAGCTATATGAATTTTGGAATTTTTTGCTAAGTGCTAGCTTCACTCAGTGGTAAAAACACCTAAGTAAATTGATTTATCATCATGGAAGAACACAAACATCTCTACACACTTTCAGGAGTCAAAGACGCTACATTTTTGGCATAGCTACCCAAACCCTTATGCAGACGTAGCGTAGGTGGCGCTGCGTAAAGGCGTTGCGTAATATTTTACAGAACGCAGAATTGTCATACAGGCGCTACCCACAGGCGCTGCGTAATATCTTACAGAGAGCAGGTTCACACACAGGCGCTACTCAATATTTGAATAGAGGACAAATGTAGCCACAGATATGGCGCTACACACAGGCGCTACCTTCTCTCCTTGTTCCATTTTAGGGGGTGCTACACAGAATTGCTACCCAAGGGAGTAGCCAGCAAACACAAGGGATCTAGGAAGACTAAGCCAACAGTTTTGGATAAGTTAATGATGGAATAAATGACAAAAGTAGTAGTTTGCATGCAGAGGACAACTACAAGCTCCAAAGGGACACATGGAAAAACAAGAGCTGAGCAGCAAAAGAGGATCAAAGTAGTTAGAATCATGATTGGGTTTAGTCACCAACACTTCCCTGTTTTATAGCATAGACTGTTATCTTAGTTATTAGAATAAATAAATGTTTGAGATTTTTAAGGAAAAGAGGTCAGCTCGTACCTCCAGTTGTTGCTTCCCTTTCTTGTTATAAATAGACAAATGAATTGCTTTAATGGGTTCGGATGGTAGAGCAAGGCTCCAAAGAAACTGTTATATTTTTGATAAATGACTGTGATCTAGTATGTACTAGACTTAAGACTTTTTGACTAATTGAAATCAGCTCCTATTTCAGACTATTTGATTCTAATGCTAAATGTTCATATTTGAATGCTTCATATGGATGACTGTGGTAATGATATGATGGATGTTTGATAATTTTATTGTCATGGTGTTTATTTAGCTCCTTAGTTTCTAATTTCAAGAAGATCTTGTTTTAAGAAACTTTCTTCCTTTGGGATTTTGTGGACCTAATGTTTGCAGTAGCTCTTACATTCCTCTCATTCAAGTCTTCTTTCTATCCACATTTAATCCCAAACTACTGGTTGAAATTAGTCAAGACCTTATTTGTTGTTACATGTTAGCCCTATTTCTGAGTGAGGATATTATCATTTCGATTTTTTCCATTCAACCTTTCAAAAAACACTCATACTTTCACATATCATCTCATGGGTATTGGGCTTACCTTCCTTGTAATCAGAAGGTGACTCCTAGTGCTAACACGTGGCACCTAGTTCAGGCACCTTGGGGCACGTCATCCACCCATTTCTGAGTAACACGTGTCACTCTCTTTTCATGACACTTCACTTCGGGCCCATACCACTTCAGGATATTTTCATGCTTCACAATCTGAAACTCTAGATCATCGAAGTGTCGAAGTTATGAAGACACGTGGCGCCCGTCGGTCATGACATGTGGCACTCATTTCAGGTCATTTGGGTTACATCATTCGCTCATTTCCAAGTGACATGTGTCACTCTATTTTCATGACAAGTTAGCACAGTGACATCATGTGGACACGTTAGATCTCGGGGTTATCATTTCGGGGGTTTTTAATTCACAAAAAATACAAAAACTATCGAACCCCAAAGGGTCAGAGTCCCGAACTCTCGAAGTGTTTAATGGTAAATTGTCTTAATCTCGGATCAATTAGCATAATCGTGAATTAATGACTCTGGGAGATTGTCACTTCGGGAGATTCCAACCCAGAGAAATCGCAAAGCCCCGAAGTGATGAAGTGACGAAGCTTTGAAGTTTTGGAGTGGGCCCTCAATGCCACATCACTTATCAAGTTTGTTCTTTAGGAGATATCCATCCTCTGCATTCAGAAACTCCCGAACCCCAAAGTTTCGAAGTGTTGAAGTTCTGAAGACATGTGGAACTCATCAGTCATAACATGTGGCACTCATTTTAGGTCATCTGGTTGCGTCATTCACCCATTTCCAGCTGACACATGTCACTCTTCTTTTATTGATACATCACTCATCATGACATCACTGCCATGTCACTCTGCAGCATTATCACTCTGAGAGATATGTAAGTCGAGCACTTAAAAGACTCTCGAAGTCCCAAAATGATGAAGATTAAAGGTAACCTTGGGTTAATAAATGATTAGTGTTGGTTAATGACTCCAGGAGATTGTCCTCCGGGAGATTTTGATCCAGAGAAAATGAAAACTCTCGAAGTGTCAGAGCCCTGAATAGCTGATGTGGGTCCTGAACTGCCACGTCACTCTGCAGCATTGTCCCTCCATGAGATATGAATATTATGTGCTCCATATCCCCCAAACATCAGATTTCCGATGTGGCTCACCCATATTTATTCCACATTTTGAAATGTTTAAAAAGGGTAGGAAACCAGGAATGGATAAACCACATGTCTAAACTGCAAAGAGAGTATCGGCGACTCTAAAAAAATGCCAGATGACTTGCTTCTTTCCTCCAGGAGATGAGTAGGGGAAAAACACTGCCAACATATTCAGTTATCTCTAGTGGCCTCAAACAACATGCATGCATGCCATTGCTTAATGCATAACTCATTTCTATCACTCCTGGTCATTATCATCCAATATTAGTTCATTCCAGCGCATGCACCAGTCCAGTTTCATTGCTAGTAGTGGTTTTCAATTGTTTAGTTCAAGACTCTTTTAGTTTAAGGCATAATAAGTGGTCTTATATGTGTGATAATAACCACTCCTTTTGTTAAGTCAAGTTCGGAGTATTCATTAAAATACTCCAGCAGTGTGTTTTAGTTAAGTTAATAAGTTGGTTTGCAGTCGAGGTGTAGAGATAAGCCTCAGTTACACACTGGTAGAGGGCCTCCACATCTATGATAAATAGGAATCTTTTGTATGTTAGAAGGGTTGGGAGTTTTCGGAAGGAAAGTAGAAGCAGCAGAGGAATTGGACCTGCTTAGTTAACTATAAATTTTTCTACCTAGTGAATATATGTTGATGAAAGTTGTGTTTCTTACTCAAATCTTTATGTGTTGATTCTTATCTTGAACGCAGATTTTGTTATGTGTGCAATGTACATTTCCTTATTCTTTCAGCTATTGCTTTAGTTTATCTTTTGTTGGTTATGCAACCTGTTATACAACTATTGTTCAATGAAAGATCCACTATTTTGCAACATGTTGAATGATTTGCATCTAGATATGTGTCCAGGTCTTGAGATATTATCTTAAGTATTAGTTTATGCACATCGAGTGGTTCATTACATTGCTTGTTGTTGTTTTCTGTGTGTGTATTTTCATACCCTCAATTGTCATTTAATACCCATACCATTAGCAAAGGAGAACCTACTTTTACACTGTGTGTCCTGCCTTGCCAGAGCACCATCTTTGAAAACCTATCCTTAAGCTTACCAACAAAACCAACAAAACCCAAAAAMTAACCATTCTAAACTTGAGGTGGCCTAGATTTTCCCTTTAGCAGTTAGGTGCAGACTTTAGGAACAACATATTTTGGTGTCGTTACCAAGAAACAAAGTAATGAAATATCTTTCCCTGGGAGAATGACAACTATTAAATCTGGTTTTTGATGGTGAACAAAATCCAGACACGCATATGACTGCAATCTTTCACCAGGTGACTCCAAAATCAAAAGACTCCACTGGAGAATGATCCCAGCCGATAGAGAATGGAAAAATGGAAGTGACAGACCAGGTACCAAGCCGTCAAATTTTTCAAAGAGCTCATATTTTTCTTCATCAGTTCATTCGTGTCTTTTCCTTTGCATGTGAAAAGAATTATCTTATGTTGTGTTTACTCAAATGATTATAAGCCTACAGTGGTCAATCCATCCTTGAGAAGAGAAGATTTTCCCTCTTGCATTATCGATCTTAATCTCATTCCTTCATTTGAACCCACTAACCCTAATGTTGATCATATCCAAACTTCTCCAGATCATGACTAGTCATGTAAGCCCATGAATAATAAATGTGATTCACTACTTATTGAAATCATTGTTCCACCTTGTAATCAACTTACCAAAATTCAATCCAAGATAAAGAAGTATTACAAACCCCTGAAGCTACCACTTATCCTTCATGCCTATCCTCCCAATTTTATTGATTACCTTCCTCTGTTGAATGGAGGAGACCATGTTGTAGCTAAGAAGCACCTGGAAGCTTTTGAAAATTTCATTGATAATTTTCAAATTATGAATGAGGATGTAGTTACGAGGATATTCTGCAAATATTTATTTGGAGATGCATCATTCTGGTTCAGAAAATTGGAAGTTGATTCTATTAGTTCATGGATTGTTTTGTGTAATGTGTTTTTGAGGTATTGGGGTGAGAACAATACCTTTCAGAGTTATACACCTTGATAAGGGAGCAGGATGAAGTTGTTATTGTATTCAATAGAAGGTTTCATAATTTTTATATTAATATGCCCATGGAAATTCAACCTACTGAAGTTGATTCCATGGTGCAGTATACAATTGCACAACAGCCTGATCTATTTCTTTTTCTCAAAGGGAGAAGTTCATCATCATTGCAGCAAATTTTCACTGATGTAGAGGGGATTGAGGACAACATATGAGCTTGTGGAAGGCTCTTAAATCGAGTTTGGGATAGAGATTTGGAACAGGAACGAGTTTATGAGTAACAAAAATCATATTTGGATACAGAGGAATCCAAGGAAGGATCTGGACAATGGAAATCTGATATGGGTTCTTATTTTCAGCATACTAATGCATCACTTTTAGATTTTTATTGTTCCTCGCATCCTTAAGCTAATAAAATATATTTTTTTATTCTTGAAACTGAGTATATTGATGATTATCACAAAGATGGATTTACATGTACAGGTGAACCTTTTCTTAGTTATGAGCAGAGGGATGAGTTTGTTAATGATGACTTTCATGAAGTTTTTTTAGAGAGTGATGATGAATTTTCCAAACAACAAGTTTCTTCCCCTCAACATTTGACTATAAATATCGGGATCAACTCACATTCTTGACTTACGATGACTTTCATAATTATATGTGTTTAAATTTTGGTCAAGAAAAAGAGGAGGATCTACAGGAGTAGTTGAACATGTTTTCTTTCTCATCAAATGATGCCCTCACTACACTAGTTGTTCCTACTCTTGGAATAAATGGAAGTAACAAGATGCCCTTCGATTTTTACGATGCCTTTGCTTTGAAATCTTCTGAAGTCATTTGTGTACAAGGAAATAATCAACAGTCTAACAGATGCAAGATAAACGTGTTGCTCAAAACTTTTATGAAGATCAGGATGCTTGTGACATCATAACTGAAGATGTCAGAAGCAATACTATAGTTGCATTTTCCATTGCCTCAAATGATTTTAGTAGCAATGAAATTGCCACTCTAAACTTAAATGGAGAAACTGACAACAGAAACAGATTGCAATATTTTCCCATTCCATTTTTGGGTCTCGAAAATGAGGATGTCGATGTTTCTACGGAAGCAAATTTTTCACAAGGGAAGTCTATTCATTTGGAGCAGAAAGAAAATGAGTTTATTATCAATACAGAGGTAACTGGTCATGATTTTTATGATCCGATGGCTACATACTTAGAGGATTATATCAGTTTTAATCCTCTATCATGGTTTCACTCCAAGTGCGGGGTTAGTTTTCAAAGCAAGTTGTCATTCCATTTTTGAATTTTTATTTTCACAAAGCAGGTTCAAGAAAACCAGTTAGTAGATCAATTGCTTGAATGGTTACTATGGACATATGCTTATACCTAAGTAGAAAGTTTCAAAAAATTAGGAGTAGGAGAATAAGCTCATAGTTCTAGCATTTAATTTTTAGTTCGCAGATTGTTTTTTAGTGTGTTGAATAAGAGACTCCATAGCCCAACAAAGGCACTGGGGTGTAGCTATAGATTAGTTGGTTTGTATGTGAATAAAGACTCCATACACCAACAAAGGCACTGGAGTTTAATTGTAGTTTTTGGATTCAATAAGATGCATGGCAGAGAGACAGAGGCAGAGATACATGGTTGGCAGACAGATATAGAAGGGAGGTAAGAGCAAGTTATTTGAAGTCCAAGGCACTGATCTATTATTCTTAGCACCTCACAGGGAATTGTTATCCCCGGTAGGAGCCAATGTTAAGACCTGAGTCTGCACCCCTGCCCCTCTATCTCTTTTATGTGTACCTTCCTATAAAATTTTCCTCTTAAGGTTGGTCAAGTCAGTTTCCCATTTTTTTTATGACTTGTTTTTTCTTCATTGGCTTGCTTAACTATTTCTTTGTGCAGAATTATTTTTGTTTTCCTTGAAAGATAATTGCATATCTGGTTTGAGTTTGAAATATTTTTCATCATGTTTTCCACTAATTGAGCATGCAGCAGGCCCCACCAATCCTTTCCTGTGTGCATGAGACATCTAGGTCCACCAATTCCTTTGTATGCATAGTAAGCTTCCGCGGGAAAAAGCAACAATTCAAAAGCTGTCAATTTCGGGCTCATATTGTAGGAACAAACAGAGTAAAATTGCAATGGTGGAGATCCAACAGGCCACTCAGATTGATAGTTTACGTTCATTTGGACTGTCAAAATCATGGAGGGTTTAACATCAAGAGAGAACCCATGAAGTATTGGAACCCCAAAGCGTCGAATTCCTGAAGAGACACATCACTTCGGGCTCGTACTACTTCGGGAGATTTCCATGCTTTACATCCAGAAACTCATGAAGCCTGAAGTGCTGGAGACACATGGCACTCATTCAACGAAGACACTTGGCACTCATCATTTCAGGCATGGGGCGCTCATCCCTCAAAGACATGTGGCATCCATATGGCGCTGACATGTGGCACCTAGTTTAGGCACCTTGGGGCACGTCATCCGCCCATTTCTGAGTAACATGTGTCAGTCTCTTTTCATGAAACGTCACTTCAGGCCCATACCACTTCGGGATATTTTCATGCTTCACAATCTGAAACTCCAAATAGTTGAAGTGTTGAAGTGTTGAAGACACGCGGAGCTCGTTGATCGTGACACATGGCACTCATTTCAGTTCATTTGGGTTACGTCATTTGCCCATTTCTGAGTGACACATGTCACTCTCTTTTCATGACACATCAACACAGTGATGTCATGTGGACACGTCAAATCTGGGGGTTATCATTCTAGGGGTTTTCAATTCACAGTAAACACAGAAACTCTGAAACCCCAAAGGTTTGGAGTCCTGAACTCCTGAAGTGTTTAATGGTAAATTGTCTTAATCTCAGATAGCATAATCATGAATTAATGACTCTGGGAGATTGTCACTTCAAGAGATTCCAACCCAGAGAAAGCAGAGAGCCTCGAACTATCAAAGTGATGAAGCTCTGAAGTGTGGGAGTGGGCCCTCACTGCCATGTCACTTTGCAAGTTCGTTCTTCCAGAGATATCCATCCTCTACATTCAGAAACTCATGAACCCTGAAGTGTCGAAGTGTCGAAGTTTCGAAGACATGTGGCACTCATCAGTCATAACACGAGGCACTCATTTTAGGTCATTTGTTTGCTTCATTTTCCCATTTCCAGCTGACACATATCACTCTTCTTTTATTGACACGTCAGTCATCATGACATCACCTCCATGTCACTCTGCAGCATTGTCACTACGGGAGATATGTAAGTCGACCACTTAAAAGACTCTCGAAGTCCCGAAATGATGAAGATTAAAGGTAACCTTGGGTTAATAAATGATTAGTGTTGGTTAATGAATCTGGGAGATTTTGATACAGAGAAAATGCAAACTCCCAAAGTGTCGAAGCCCTGAACAGTCGAAGTGGGTCCCGAACTCCCACATCACTCTACAGCATTGTCCCTCCGTGAGATATGAATACTATGTGCTCTAAAGCCCCCAAATGCTATATTTCTGAAGTGGCTCACCCATATTTATTTCACATTTTGAAATGTTTAAAAAGGGGTACAAAACCAGAAATGGATAAACCGCACGTCCGAACTGCAGAGAGAGTATTAGCGACTTCGAAAAAAATCCAGACGACTTGCTTCTTTCCTCCAGGAGATGAGTAGGGGAAAAACACCGCCAACGTATTCAATTATCTTCAGTGGCCTCAAACAACACACATGCATGCTAGTTTTTAATGAAGAACTCAATTATGTCACTCTTGGTCATTCTCTACCAATATCAGTTCATTCCAGTGCATGCATCATTCTAGTTTCATTGCTAGTAACGGTTTTCAA
Organism: Picea sitchensis; assembly: GCA_010110895.2. Lineage (NCBI taxonomy): Eukaryota > Viridiplantae > Streptophyta > Pinopsida > Pinales > Pinaceae > Picea > Picea sitchensis. Next base: position 49,484 of record SNQJ01S0038564.1, read on the forward strand.
TTGTTTAGTTCAATACTCTTTTAGTTTAAGGCATAATAAGTGGTCTCCTATGTGTGATAAGAACCACTCCTTTTGTTAAGTGAAGTTCGGAGAATTCATTAACATACTCCAACATTGTGTTTTAGTTAAGTTAATAAGTTGTTTTACAGCTGAGGTGTAGAGCTAAGCCTCAGTTCCACACTGGTCGAGGGCCTCCACATCTCTGATAAATAGGCATCTTTTGTATGTTAGAAGGGTTGGGAGTTTTTGAAAGGAAAGTAGAAGCAGCAGAGGAATTGGACCTGCTTAGTTTACTGTAAAGTTTTCTACCTAGTGAATATATGTTGATGACAGTTGTGTTTCTTACTCAAATCTTTATGTGTTGATTCTTATCTTGAATGTAGATTTTGCGATGTGTGTAATGTACATTTCCTTATTCTTTCATCTATTGTTTTAGTTTATATTATGTTGGTTATGCAACCTACTATACAGTTATCGTTCAGTGAAAGATCCACTATTTTGCAACCTATTGAATGATTTGCATCTATATATTTGTCTAGGTCTTGAGATATTATCTTAAGTCCTAGTTTTCACGTAGCAAGTGGTTCATTGAATTGCTTGTTGTTGATGTATGTGTGTGTCCTTTCATACCCTCAATTTTCATTTAATACCCATACCATTAGAAAATAAGAACCTACTTTTACATTGTGTGGCATGCCCTGCCATAGCACCATCTTTGAAAACATGTCCTTAAGCTTACCAACAAAACCCAAAAACCAACCATTCTAAACTTGAGGTGGCCTAGCTTTTCCCTTTAGCAGCCAGGTGCAGACTTTAGGACCAACATTAATCATGCATAAACAAAACATCCATGAACAACCATATCAACACACCACATAGAGACACAAATTTTAACATGGTTCACTCAATCCTTGGTCTATTTCCACAACACATGGCTTCTATATTAGACTTCATGAAATGACCATCTCATGCCTATGCACTGTGATTACAATCAATATAACATATCACACTATCTAGACATTCCTATCCGCTCTGAAGTGTAGGCCTCTCTCTCTGCAAAACCTCTCCAAAACCTCCAATAAGGATTCTTACTCATACTTAACCTAATCTCTCACTCTCAACAGCCTATTCTTCCCCAACCCATTACATATTTATACATCGAAATAGGGCTCAGAACCCTAATAGTTTATTCCAAAACTCTAAATTTTCTTGCCTTTGCACCTATATGTTTCTTTTCCTTTCTTTTCACTTGCATGTTTATTTTCCTTCTTTAGCGTTGAACTGCTACTTTCCTGATTTTATGTTGAACTATTGCTTTCCTTCCTTCTTTTGCACCTGCTTTGACTTTTTTTTTTACCCAACAAACTTCTCCATTTTATGCTTTTGCACGTCCTCTTCAAAACTTAGTTATTAAAACTTCCTATCGAATAGGGCCCCAACACTCACAAGTGGCTCATTACAAGCCACTTAATCTTGTTGCATCAATCCCTTCCATGCCTCCATAAAATTTTAGAGTATTTATTGTGTTGTAGTGACTTCCTTCTTTACCTCAACTTCTTTCTCCAAAATATCCTCTACTACCTGCGCAGTTAGGGTGGTGAGATTCTCCTCATTTTTTTGTGTTGCTTCCTTCACCATGCCTTGTGCAGCTTCCAATGCCCCTATGACCATGACTGCTTCATCCTACAGGGGTACCAATCATTATGTGAGAGTATTTTGTTGTTCCCTTAGTTGTTCAATCTCAATGTATGACTACCTGTTTGTCAGGATGGTTGTTTTGCGCTCGTATGATGGCAGCATGTTTATATTCTTCGTGGCCTTTTGTGCCTTATCATGTGCATTCCTTAATCTTTCCTCAAAGACCTTGATCTCCAGATCCTCTGTCAACTTTTTCCAAAGCTTCATGCTTCCTTCGCATAAATTCGCACACTCCTCATCCAGAATCTTAATGTTTTCCACTGAGTTCATGGTTCTTATTTATCTTTGTTCCTTCTCCTCAAGTGGTGTCCCTGGTGTAGTGCACACTTCCAACTCTCTAATTATGGTGCGTAAGCCTTGAATGAATTCATTGATTTTGGATACTTGTTCCTCCAGTGTGGCTTCTACCACCATAGCCACCTCTGGAATCTCCTTATATAGCTTCTTGTCAGCCTAATGTATCCTCTCTGCCTATTTCTCATCCTTGTCCTTCCCCTTCAATATCTTCTCAGCATTTTGCTCGGCCTCGTCCTTATCCTATACAACTATCATATCATCCTTTTGCAATTCTACCTTATCCATTGTTACCTTAGCTAAGTCCTTTGACATTGACTCTGCGTGAAGTTGTATTTCCTGCACAATACATGTATGTAAGCCTTGTAGTGCTCCTTTAGGAATCTATGAAACGACTAAGTCTAGGTGACTTAGTACTTGTTCCTACTCCTGCATCTCTGGCATGGGGATCTCAATTGAATATGGAGAGATCTTCAAAACTCTGTGCGTTTTTTCTATTTATGTCAAGTAAGAAGTGGTGACCCCTACTTCCCCGATCACGCCTATTGTTGGTACTATATTGGGTCTCTATTCTGGCACTATCGTTACTGCCTCCAATAGTTATTGCAATGTCTTTAACTCATCCTACACCTTTTGATGGATTTCTTCATGTTTCTACGATGTTTTTTGAGTTGCCTCTTCTACAGCATCCCTCACTTGGTAATCTATCTTATTGATATCATTGTCTGTCAAAGTGTAGATAGTTGGTACTTTATGGGATTTCCTCTTCTTTTGCACAGATGTTGTTATCCCCCAACCCTTGTCTTTCCTCTTTTCCCCTAATTTTGGTACTATATTATGTGTGTCCCCTATGCCATCGCCTTGTCCATTCCCTTTCCCATTGCCTTTTTATTCTTCTTCATTATCAAGGTGCTCCATCTTTGTTTCGTTCATAGGAACCTTCTAGTCTGGGTCCCAATCCTGCATAAACAGTTGGATGTATTCCTCTGTTATTTTGTACTTTGTCTGGATGCATTCCTCTCTTAGGTATTTCTTTGCTTGTATATAGATGTGATGACAGTATTCCTAGAATCACACAATCGATGCATACGCCTCTACAAGTTGTGGTGAAATTCATGGTGTATTCTGGATACACGTCCTAATCCTTTCATTGTACAAAAAGAACTCAACATTGGTGTATGTTTGTCTTCTCTTGTTCGTCGTGTACCAGAAGTTCTGATACTTGGCGGCCAAGCATGGATTACCTCTTAGACCCATAAACTGTGCATCTTCTAGTTCATTCCACGTTGTGAACGCAATCAGAATTAACAACCAAAAGTAATAAAATTCCATGCCTCTATCTTGTGCTTTCGCACAATCGATGAGGAACGGGTTGAGTAGAAATGGGGCCCATATCATCGATACCCCTTCGACACACTTATTAACCGCAACTATAAAACCTATGGGAACTTGGTATTTCCTACACTTTCTGAGCAACAAGCATGCCAATGCTTTCGTTGCAATTCTTATTGTTGGGTCACAAACACTTGGTACATCCAACCCATGCACCCCTCTGACTGTGTGAAATTTATCCCTAATGGAATCTAACAGAGCCATGTCACTCTTCTTGTATGAAAATAGCAAGGTTGGATCTTTCCCCTATTTCAGTAATCCTGTGATTCAAGAAATAAGATCGGTGCCTATAGAAATTGGCATGTCCAACCATAAGTAATAGCCATGCACATAGGTTAGTAGCGTCTTGACACATCCATTCACTTCTTGGCTCCTACTGAATTGTGGAATTTCAAATATATTTAGTATGTTATCTCATTCCAACCCTTTGTCCTATAACTTTGGCACATGTATAGCCTAGTTTGTCACTGGGTCTATTTTCAGTTCCAAGTATTCGCCCGGCACAAGTTCAGGGAACTTGGTTGTGTCTGTGATATCGTGGTCTACATACTTAAGTTGCGACACCTTGTTGGAGAATAAACCTAAATTACATTAGTTTATACCTAGATTAGACTCATAGATATTGGTTAATACATTCATTTACACTTTATTTCACCTAATTTGGCCACATAGAGAAGAGGGGTGCCTCATCCCTAGATTTTAGGGAAAACTGCTAATTTTAGATCAAGACTCAACTCTTGGTTCTTGATTTTCTCGATTTATTATTGATTTTATTGATTTGTTCATGATTTATTCCAACTCCCCCATGAAAAAACTCATATATTATTGGGGAATGTGCACCTCCTCGTTGAGTGAGAGATTTATTCCTTAATTAATGATTTTTGTCGTTACTATTATTAGTAACTACTATTTCGGGTCAGTTAAGTGAGTTGGAACTGCTTCTCTTGTCAGTTAAGTGAGCTAATGTGCATCACTTGAATCTTGTGGACATTAATGAGTGTGTTACATGTATATTTAGTGGTCTAGGTCGAACTATGTGGTCTCCCTTAGCTTATGACACCTATTTTAGCTATTTCTAGCTTTTTTTTACTAGAATTTCTATGTTGGAAATTCTATATATTCACCTCCTTTCTTCTTTTTGAGGATGGTTGCTCATGTATATTCATTTTTTATTAATATAATTCTCTGATTTA
>SNQJ01S0038564.1:63474-91603 GCA_010110895.2 Picea sitchensis
ATAAAAACTATATAAAATCCTTAGAAATTTGAATATTTTTACAAAAATATCGCCAAACATTTATAGTTGGCATATGAAGGATAAGTAAAATTCACCAAGGTTTCTACATTTTAAAATAAATTTCCATCCTTAAAATCATCCCTACTCTTGCAACCACATAGGAAAAATATTCCCATGTTAATTCTGAGGCTAACAAAGCCACTAGATTCATTGAGAAGATATAGCACATCCGCCAACAGGTCCATGAGATTTTTCATAAATCCAATGCTAAGTACAAGAAGCGCCATGATCAACACTGGGTACCACACCAGTTTCAGGTGGGATACAAGGTCTGGTTACATTTGGAGTAACAGTTCTTTACAGGGCCCCATCGAAAGCTACACCCACTTTGCTATGGGCCTTACACTATCACCAAGGTTGTGAGTAGCAATGCTTTTGAGCTCAACACTCCATCCTTCCTTAGCTTGCACCCAGTGTTCAATGTGGACCTCCTTCGGCCATATTTTCCACCATTATTAGACACTCAAATATCGTAGAACAATTGACACCAATAGATTTCAACCTTGAATACATCGAACAAGCATCCATTGATCAGATAGTGGGCACATAGGTCAAGGGAACTTGCCAGCATAGGATCCATCTCTATCAGGTTTTCAAGGCAGGGAAGCTCCTACACCAAGGAAAGTGGCTCACGTGGGGCCAAATTCAACAGAAGTTTCCTCACCTGATGAGGGAACTCAATGCAATGGATACCATTGTTTCCTAAGGGGGGAGGATTGATCCAGGTGGATATTGGTGGCCACCCACCTACTCCAACTGGATCCTCTTAATAGTTTTTAGTTAAGCACGTTCTTCTGTGATTATTTGTAATTGTGGGTTCTACACTTTCGGGGTTGTCTAATTGTGGGTTCTACACTTTCGGGTTTGTCTAATTGTGGGTTCTACATAGCTTCCAGGTGGATATTGGTGGCCTCCCACCTAATCCAAATGGATTATTTTGGAAGTTTTCATGTCAATACATCTTTTTGTACTTCTAGGGCCATTTTTGGGCCCTAAACAGTGTTTTTTTGGCTTTCCACAATCAAACTATAGACAGAGTCATAGTTTGAAGGCATAATGTGTATTTATTGAAACGAACTTTCCAACGGGCTATCCCGCGCCTAAAACGGAGTTCGTATGCAAAATCTACGACCCCAAGAATTTGAGGTACCAACTTACCCATCAGGGCCCGCATAACTTTTGGTGTTTCATCTCCTAGAGTTAGGTTTTTGGATGTCTAGGGTTTTGGAATTCATGATTAATGTTAAAAGATCCTGTGGAGCCTCATTGTAATCATTCTTTTGCTCAGACAGATGTGTGTAGCAGCCACATATCTTCTCAGAGATAGCAACCACCATTCGAGCAAGTTGTCTTTAGTTCTGCAGTTTTACAGTTTCAGCCTATTTTATTTGTTCAATAGAAGTTATTGTTCATTGGATATTTGTTGTTGTTCTTTGTATCTCTGTGTTATTGTATTCATTCTGTTATTCCTTTCGTTCCACTCATAAATCTGGATCACATTTTTTGTTTAATATGCATATCATGCCATGATTTTTCTCTTGCATTCTAGACTTGCTGATGGAATCCTGTGACAAATTAGCCTTCCTCAAGCTGTAAAAATTGTGACAATCTTTCCTCTACTGCACCAGAGTCCAAAATATTTGAAATCACTACAACGTGCAAAATTGGCATAATAAATTTCATTGGAATTACTGCTTCTTTCCCATATACCAACCTTAAAGGTGTTTATCCCATCAAATTTTTACTTTTAGTCCTATATGCCCATAATACTGCAAGGATCCTTGAGTCCCAATCATCCCTTCCTATGTTGCAGATCTTGGTCAGAGCATTCTCTAAAATTTTATTGAAGGCTTCTACTGTCCCATTTTCCTAAGGGTGATACGGCGTGCTCCTATGATAGTGAATTTGAAACTCCTCATCCAATGATGCAATTGTCTTATTCAGGAATTTTGTTCCTTGATTACTCAATAGAATGCACGAGCAGTCAAATATTGTAACGACATTCTCAAACAAAAATCGCGCAATAGTATTCACACTGCAGTCTGTGAACGATGTTGCTTCTGCCCATCTAGTCAAATATTATGTCCCGGTGATTATATGTCTAGCTCCTGATCTCCTGGCTAATGGATTGATCGGTCCAATGAAGTCTATCACCCATTTCTCAAAAGCCTCCATTGTAACTTGTGGATGTAAGGGCATCTAATCCATTCTATATTCCTTTCCAACCCTTTGAAAAACATCACATGCCTGGAAATATTCCTTAGCATCCTTGTGAAGTGTGGGCCACCAAATCCCTGCGCACAAAAAAAATTCCACAATTTCTTTACCTGTGTAGTGTCCTCCTGCAATCCCTTCATGCGCTTTTGAGATTATCGTTGGCCTTTCATGATGTAACACACATCATCTTAATATCCCATATTCACCTAACTTGTATAATTTCCCTGCAATTATTTGATCGTTTGTTGCCTTAACCACTAACTATTTCTTTTGTGCAACTCTCATGTTCAATGGAGTCATTCATATACTTAATAATTACACAATGTTTGTGAAGTGTTCATCCACCATTTGAATTGCAAATAAATGTGCATCCTTTAAACTATCATCTAGGTTCCCTGCATCCTCGACTGATAGAATGTGTGATAAGTGATAGAGTCATGCATTCAATTTACCTGGCTTAATGATGACTTCAAAGTCATATTCTTGCAACAAAAGTAGCCATCTGCAAATTCTCACCCCAACACTGGCTTGTTCACTAAGTATCTTAGTGTAGAGTGGTTTGTATACATCTTGAAATGAGAACCCAACAAATAATGTCTAAACTTCTACATCGCATACACCATTGTCAATCCCTCTCATTCTTTCCTAGTGTAGTTTTTTTCTGTTGTTGACAACTTCCTACTTGCAAATGCAATTGGATGGTCTAACTTTCCTTCTCTTGGCTGAGATAATACGGTGCCCAAATATATGGATGATTAATCCACATGAACATAAAATTCCTTCTTCCAATCTAGGAATATCAAAATTGGCGTAGTCACAAACTTATGCTTTAATGTATCCAAACCTTTCCAGAAGTCCTCATTCCATTGGAATTTAGCTTCTTTCTTCAACAACTTCTCCATTGGTGTTGTAATATGTGCATATCCCTTGATGAACTTCCTGTAGTATCATGTATGTCCCAGGGTTTCGCTTAACTGTCTTACTGATGTAGGTGGTTGTAAGTCCAAAATTACTGCAATCTTGGCAGGGTCCACTAGTGAGCCTTGCTTACATACCACATGGCCCAACAAAATTCCAAAAGGTGCATAGAAAATACATTTCTTCAAGTTCAATGAAATATGAAATTGTCTACACCTATCCAACATTAATCTTAGTACTTCTATGTGATTATTCAAGAGACTAAACATAGTCCAGTCATCTAAATAAACTTCAAGGAACTTATGAATAAATTATTTAAAGGATACGACTTCTATTCTTGAGAAAATTGTAGGTGCATTCTTCAACCCAAAAGGCATTAGTGTGTATTGGTAGCTTCCCCGCTCTGTTGCAAAAGTAGTCTTATATTTGTCTTCTCGCGCAATGTTTATCAGGTGATATCTTGAGAATCCATCCGTGAAGGAACATGCCTCTTTCCCCCTATATTCTCTAGCACTTCATCTATAAAAGGTAATGGAAATAGATCATGCATACATGCATCATTTAGCTTTCTTAGGTCTACACAAATTTTGATTCCCCTTGTTTTATTATCTTGTACTACCATTGGACTTATCCACTATGATTCCACCATTGGTTCAATAATTCATGCTTCAAACATTTTGTCTATATCTACCTTTACCTTCTCTTTATACTTCGGATTCAGTCTATAGGGTATTTGTATTACTGGCTTAGCATATGGTTTCAAAGGGATCATCATTTCTCCTAGCTCGCCATCTATCCCTTTCATTTCTACAACCGTGGTTGGGAATAGATTCTAATACTCACGTTGTAAGTATGCAATTTTTTCCACAGTTTCATCATCCCAGTAGTCTCCTATCTGCGCAAACTTTGGGTTCTCTTTTGTCCTAATTTTTACCTTACGCATCCTTAGTGGTTGTGCATGCGCAATAGTTTCAAGCTCTATACATTTCACTACATGTTTCCCCTTAGTTTTAGGTATTTGTATATTTCTTGGATCCTCCTCGACCTGATCTTCTTCAGCCACATTATAGCATTCCATCAGTTCATGAATTGTCATAGAAGTTATATGAGCACTACACATAGGTACTATATCCATCATCCCTTCTTCTGAAAACATATTGGTTCTAATGGCCTACAAAGTTGCATCTACCAATGGGGATTCATCTTCAAAAGTAAATGTTACCTTAAACCTTTGAGTTAGTTTGTTCCAATCTATGGTTTCTCTGTGCATTTCTAGTTTCAAGAACTAGTTCTTCGGGATCGTATCCATTGTATGTATGAAATTATGAGTCCATTCCTTCTTCGGTATCGAACTCCATATCTTTATGCACTATGCAATGTGATATGTTGTGTTACTTACTCATGTATATTTTTGCACAGTATATTGAACCTCGGTACCAAATCTAACTTGCATTAATATTTTACACAACGACTAGTATTTATTCATCTTTATGTGAAGCCCACCATCGAGCTGGAGTGGCTTTCAAGACAACATCCAATACCAACATTTTTTGTTGTTCAGGAATCTGCAACTCAAGTGCCTTTACAAAAGAATTTATATCAGTCAACCCATCATACTTGGGTGGGTCACATAACTTTGTTCCAATCTAGCGCAATGATAGAGTAATGTGGGCACACCATCTGGTTGATACTTCATGCATCCTTTGCTACCAATGTTCCAGACCTTCCTTTGAGTCTGACGTACATGAGCTAATGCTTCTTCAACTTACAGTGCCATATGCAGTCATATTAATGTAGTCATCCATTCACACAATCATATTATATAGGTTATTGATTTCATTCCCTTTTTTTGGATCTATGTACCTCTTTCCTTCTGTTAGATCTAACAATGCATTAACCTTAAAGTCCTCTACTTCAAATATCATTTCCCTTTTCTTCAAATTAATAATTACTTGATTGTCAAAGGCCCATTCAAGCCCCATTAGCATTAGGTATGGATGATTATTATCCACAATCTCAATAACTTCGAAATATGCTACACTATGCACTCTATCTATATTCACAGGTACCCTTAACAACTGACCAATTGGTACTATTTTGTGTTGGTTCTCCAATGTTAACTAGATGGGAGACCAAATCAACTTCAGCTTCCCCATAATTTCCCATGTTTTCTTCGGCAAAACATTAATTGGTGCTCTATTTAATACATGAACTAAAAATCTATTGACAAAATCAGTGTTGTATTTAAGACATGAACTAAAAAACTATAAAAGAAGCTAAACCGAAATCCAGCGACTAGGAATAGCCTGTAGGCAATACTTGTCTACCCGGAGGAACTTTGGAGTTGCATGCAGGAAAAGGAATAGGCGCGTTCAAGATGATGGCATCTTAGCCAGATAGAGATGGTGTCATCCTCATGAGGTATGGATGAGCATGTAGAGCCACCAACATAGAAATCCTTTGATCCAATTGTTCCATTTTATACCTCAAATCATCTACTTCCCAACGATTCTCAAAAATTAGGTGGAGGATCTCCCCCATCAAGTCAAAATGACTTGAAGAGCTTCCAGGGCTTTGACCTTCTAGCATAGACTGCAAAGTTTTGTTAATGTGAACACTCAAATGGCTAGCATTGAGGCCTTCCTGAGTGGGGCTTTGTCTCCTATTCATTATTGCTCGAGCGGGAATGGGTGTTTTTGAGGAAAATACCCTACAATAGTGGGATATACTGCAGTGTACTAATGACAATACTTAAAAAAAATCCCAAAAGAATATGCAGTAAAGATACAATAACTGATTCCAAAATAAATAACAAATTATTGGGCATAAAAGAAAGATTGACTTACCCGAAGTGCTACGATTGATGTCATTCCCGATTGTCATAGCTTCTTCGCTCTTTTCCAACAGCTTCTTTGCAACCTGCAAGAACCTTAAAGATGAAAGACTATAGAGAGAGGTAGTTATACTAATAACTACATGTTGGTCTAATGAAATATAATAGTAAAATCTCAGCAACTACTATTCTATGAAATATATATGAAAAGATTGCGAACAAAATGTTACAAATACAACATATTTTGAAGGAAAGAGTTTCTATTTTAGTTAAGAAGTTAAGAGTGTAGTTACAACTTTATACCTTTCCTGTGCGATGCTACTTTGTTGGGAGAAATCCTAGATTCCTCCACCCTTTCTCATGCTATACAATATGGTATTGACTCCAGATCCACCACAATCCCAAAGAAAATATAAGGGGAAACTCTTGGCAAGATGGGTTGGTGATCAAAAAGAGGTTAGAAACAAGGGTTTACAGGTCAAACTGGCAGCTACATGAATGTATAGGATTTACAGAATTGGTGGGGTATCCAAATAGGGGTTTGCTTAAGGTGTGCAAAGAATCATTACTTGTCCTTATATTTCTCCTTGGACAGATGCTCCTTTTATGCAATCTCTAGTTGGTTAGAGACAATTGAGTACAGGTAAAAGGAGTTAGGCAACTAATCAAACCCGTAACTCAACATTTAATTAAGCATAAATTATATTTTTAATCATTTTCTGACATGTACACAACCGTCCCTTGAGTGGCCCGCATATACGCAAGTTCCATAATTGTGAGGGTGCGTACATATTCTAAAAAGTTGTTTTTTGGAAAGTCTCAAGGAGGTATGGGGAATAATAGTTTGTAAATATGATAGGGATTAGGCCAACAAGATTGTTAATTCTTCAAAGGTGGAAATTGACTCTATAATATATTCCCCCTAATATGCAAGGTCGGGAGAGAAATTGATGGGCGATATACATTATAAGTATTCAAAGAGAAATGTGTCAGGGTGAAGGTCACTGGAATCCAATCTAAGGACAACAAACAAACACATAAAAAAGTTAGAATACTCAATCCTCGAAGCGGACATACCCATACTTAGGTGTGATGATAAGTGTTAGTCCCTAAAGTTTCACTTGACTGTGAAAGGGAAAGCTAGGGAATCATCAATTTATTGAAATGGTTTTATGGATAAAATATTTGTATTGGGTTTTTGAAATGGTTTGAAGGTTGGGTCAAAGATAATGCAAAGTATCAATTTCAAATAAGTAAGATCAAATCACATCTCACGGACTTAGTAAATGGTATTCAATCCAATAATCAGATGGCAAGAATAATATGAAAGATAAATAAGTATGTAATCTTCCAATTTGACTACTTACATATGAAACTCTTGATCATAAATATCATTTAAGAAGCAAGAGAAAATTACTTGAAAACAAATCTGATTATGAAAAAGCAAACAGTAAATTCTTCACTTGCTTACTCATAAACAAGATACATCATATGATTAGCAACATATTAACATGCATCCAAGTAAGAAAAAGATATAAACATAGACAAGAATAGAAATCTAACCATCAGATAACCTTTTCCGTTTAGTATCAAAATGAAATAGTTTTATGTCTTACAATATTTGCTAAAAAATGGTCAATGGTTCTCAACCAAATCAACCCTTAATTTTGTCAATCAGATCTCTTTTTAAACACTACAATTAGTTTATGGAGATCCTACTTTCTAGATCACATTTAATATAATATCCTATCTTCTAGCTAAAATTTAGGAGAGATATCCTCTCATATAGATAATTCAAACTCTTTTAACCTAGTCTCCAGATAATGTCTTGGAAATAGACTAATTTATGATCTGATGAGATATTCAGATCCCACAAAATAAGGAGTGGGTCTGAGGATGATTTGGTCCTCCATAATGGACTGAAGGATAGAAACTCCTACTTGTGATGAGAAAAATCTTTACCTATTCGGAAAGAACGTGTCATTGTGTAGCTCATAATAACATTTTTAAACATCTTAGCAATAGGTGTTTTGTATTCATCAAAAAGTCAAAAATTGTAGGATGCCTCTTTGACACCTTCACTGTATGATAGTGGTAGAACCTTTGGTGTTCCTATATTTCAACTTAGTTTTCAAAACTACATTATGCCAATACAATTTGATATTTTCCTACCTTACTTATTTGAGCAAGGCTTGTTGATTTTTCTTCTTCTTTTTGAGTTTCTGCAACTTTCCCTACTGCTTAGCATTCCATTGTTCCACCATAGACTTCTCTTGCTTCAGTTGCATGATAACTATTTGTAATTATCTTACCCTATCTTTTTCATCTCTCATTTCCATTCTAAATTATGGATGTTCTTCAACTGGGGCAAGTCAATTCAAATCAATAGAGAATCTGGGCTTTTTTACTTTGAATTCATATTTATGATCCTTTGAAGATGAACCACCAACAATTTCTTCATCTATAGCACTTTCTAACATTTTCATCTCCTGAAAATCTTGCAGCTCCTTTGACTCTAGAAAACAATTAGATTTTGCTTTGATCTTAGCATCAACTGGATTATCTTCAAGATCTATTGAATGGCCCTTCTTCAGAGAGGATTTGGGTAAATTTTTGTATTTTAGACTTAGATTTTTGGAAACTCTGGTCATGTTGTTCCTGAAATTAAACTTAAGGATCAAAGAATAATGTCAGGCATCAGGAATTTAAGGAATTTTGTAAAAGGTGTTTTTTCTTCCATTAATTATATAAGAATTAACCCTCAAATGAAATTAATAACTAAACAAGACAGAGGTTGTGTTTCGTCGTCTGAGTCGAGTAATAAAATCAAGTGATGCGGGAGAAATTTACAAAACTGTTAAACAAAATGAGGCATCAATGATAGATGAATATTACCTTGTTCATAGTAGAAGAAAATATAGAATGCACCCTTGAAAGGATATAAGATACAGTGATCCAAGTACCTTGCAGGCCTTGTATTTACTAATAGCAAATACAGAGGAAAAATTGTTTTCTTATCAAATAACCGATAAAATGTGATTACAGTAGATTTTGTACTAAATTGAAACCACTCACTTATCAAGGAGTGACATAAAGAAAAATAGAGATATGGAATACAAAAGGAGCACATAACTCAAACTGCACAAAATTTGGAATCCATATCTGCACTTGTATTAATACTCACAAAAGGATGAGTTTTCTTAGTTACAATATGGTAAGAAGAAGCCTGTGTTAAGATTTTAGACTATGTATTTATACAAAATGTTCTCAACCCTAAGCGGTTGGAATTCTCATAATTTGAAAACATTAGTTTCATTCCCATCTTCTATGTCCCTTCATCTATTGGCAAAGATGTTTCTTCTTCTTGTTCTCCAGATCAGAAATATTTGACCTTTAATCATGACATGTATACATGACATTCCCACGTTGTCTCATTTATTCCCAGACACGTTGTCTTTCCCTTGCTCGACACACTGAACACATCTTCCTACGAATGCACCACTAACCTGGAAGGCATTGTTGTGTCATTCACCTCGAAAGTATATAACTTCCTTTCTATGTGAGGCAGCCTATCTTCCATTCTCTTGGCTTCTAAAGATATAAACTATAGCCTCGGACTGGGATTGACTATCCACTTATTAATCTGGATAATGTCAATTCGTTCCAATTGTAGGATTTCAGCCCGATCTTCTTCCATACTCGTCTTGGAATCAAGTTGATTCTTCGCTATATCGATTTGTCCCAGGGCTTCAGAGATACTGTCTCTTTCAATGTTTAGTGACTCTTTGTTGAGTGAGGAACATGCTTCTTCACAAGATTTCTTCACCTCTTGGGCTAACCTTTTACTTTCAACTAAATTGGCCTCCCAGGTTTTCAATATTATGTCACCTCGAGTTTTTTCTGAAAGAGACAATTTAGATACCATGGCTACTTCCTCTTTTGTTGATGACACAACTTCCTCCTAGAAAGTAATTTGAGTTGCAATGGCCTCTCTCTCCTTTAATTAAATTTTATTTAAAGAATGGTCCACCACCTGATAATGGTTTTGGACAACTTCTACCTTAGTGAAAAGGCTTTGTTGTGTTGATTCCAGTTTCTCGCGCACCTCCAATGCTTGGGCTTGGAAAACCGCCATATCTATTGTCGTGTTCTTAGTCAAGTTTATCTTGGCCTATAGCTGTTTGACCAACTCTCCCTACAGAATGACCAATTCTCTACTTACCTGTGAATTCTTATGCATTTCGTCGAGACTGAATTTTAGTTAATGAATTTCATGTCTGTCATAGGCTCTAATCTACTCAAAACCCCTATTCATCTCATCTCTTGCACTCTGTTCCATTGTCTTTAGTTGGTATTGCAACTGACTTACCAGCAGGTCCTTCTGCTTCAATTGTTCCTTCAGATTCCCAAATGAATACTGATTTTTTGTGGCAAAAGCTCCAAATGAGCCTATCACTTCCATAGCAAAGTCTGCATCCTCTAAGGCTTGTCCATCACATAACACCCTGAGCCTCTTGAAAGTGGCACCCTCCTTTTGGTGTGTCTCTCGTTTTACTACAACCCTCTTCTTCTTGTTGAAGAAGAAGTTAGAAGGGGGCATTTCTTCAACTGAAATGGGAGTAAGATCCTCTACGAACACTACTTCGGCACTTGGGTTCCCCTGACTGATCTATAAAGGGGTCAAAGACATAATAGGATCACTTATTTGGGTGGCTTGTGGTTTCCCTATTGTATTAGCAGGCGACTTTTCTGGTGTAGACAGTGATGCATCCTCTCCCTTTTTTGATCAAAACTTCAGTTTGAGCTTTCTTTTGATCATCAAGTTGATTTGATGGTGTAATATTTTCCCTCTGTGTCAAAACCTCCGCTTTTACCAAATTTTCTTGAGTGTCTGTCCCACTCAAACTTCCTGCTTCTAACTTTTGGGTTCCAACTTCGTGTGTGGCTGGAGATGTCGAAACTTCTCCCTGTAAGACTTTAGGTAGACTATTTCTTCAGTGTATCTAAAAATTATGTAGCTCGGCTAATTCGTTTGGAGCTAGAGTTTGGACTCGGCTCAACACCTCCTGATAATATCTTTCCCCTCAGAATATCTCATCCTGTGGGGAATTTTCATGTTCATATCTCTTTAGATTGTACAGAGCCATGTGATTTCCTACGACCTTCTATGGATCATATTTCTTGAATTCAATGTTTACAAGATTAATGTCCTTTAGGGTCATGGCCTCTACCTTGAGTGGCCAAAATCTAACAGTGAAAAAGTACCAACCTGTAAAGGAAAGGTGGGCCACACCTTTTTCTGTGTTGCCTTGAACTCCTTATTGATTCCTCCTAGCACAGTTTGATGTGCTACCTCTCATCACACCAATCGATCTGGTAGGAACATTGGTAAGGCATGTGGAGGAACAGAACATCCAAAGACCCTGATATAAGAGAAGTGTTATTCAATGTACCAATCAGCTATTTTTCCTAGGTTAGCCACTATCTTTTCTGAAATCCTGGGGGGTGGGCAACCGTATATAGAGATATGAATCGACACCACCACATAGTTGCAAATTTTGTAGAAGAATTCCTTTTCTTTATCCTTCCATGGGTTGGAGTGATATAAATGTATCGGTTCAGTGCTGGTCGGAGTCTAGCTCCATCCCATCAAAGGAAATGGCGTCATATAACAAACAACATACATAAGGTATGCCGACATGTAAAATGGGGCATTTCATCTTTTGGATTTCAATCATTGATATTCAGTTATTTCCTTGGCCAAACTGTCTAATAATATCTTTGCCCAATTGAAAGAAAAACCCTCTGCAACTTCATGCATGATCGGTACCCATGATAAGAGGAAGTGAGCAGAGTTTTCTTTACCGAAAAGTCTACACAGCATCATGGCCACATACATCATATGGGCATCTAAGGATGCAGTGGTGTCTGGTCTGAATTTCGCAGGGTGTGCCCACCAACCCTTGATCAATTTAGGGTAATTATTTACACCTTGTAGGCACTCTTCTTCATCGAACTCCTTTAAGAAAGTGGCATTATAATTGTGTTTGAATTTTGGGGACAATTTGTACATCACCTGCATTTGTTCTGGTCGAAAATATCCAATAGAAACCTTTTGTGAATTGTGGATGGTCCTGGTCGAGACATCAACATTCTCCAGCGCCCAACATATAATGTCGTTATACAGCATGAGCCTCGGTCGTGTGGCTATTTTGTGCAGCTCTGATTGGGCTACGTATTTGAGTTTCATCGCTTTAGTTTTGGTCCCCTCATAATATGACTCTTCTGGACAGTTTCTCAGTTCATATTGTAGGATATTTCATATCTACATCCAGGTTTTTATAGTCTCCACAGCTCTCGGCGATGTGTCCGAGAGGATATTTGTGTTCTAGCTCGAGCTTTCACCAGTCGCTTTAACCATTTTCCACAGAGCCACGATAGTAGTAAACTCAGAACTGTGTTACTTGTTACAGAAAATGTGCAAAACTTATTATATTGCTAAGCTTGCTCTGTGAAAAATGTTAATGGAATTCAGAATGCAATATCTTTTTCACCTTAAGTGCATCAATTTGTGTATACCTTCATTGACAATGTGTTTACTTCCCTTAATGAAAATATTTGGGCGATGTTCCGAGATCTTATTTGAAATCATTAGCCCTAGATCGACTATTAATTCCATTAATGGTTGGTGGTTCATGATTCGAGATATGTGAAAAAATATTTGGATTTATCTGAACTACGATTTAACAAAAAAATAATGCAAGATAATAGTGCTTAGCCCATTAACTAATTACGTTTGAATTTCACTCCTTTTGGGCTTTCGGACCTTGGGATATCCGATAATAGCTTGATATATGATTTCCGAAGATCGAAACCATGAAGTGATTAATTATTCGCTAATGGTCTTTAATCTGGAATTAACTCTGCTTAACGCTTAAGGAATTTCGAGAGTTCGGTCTTCGTGAATTTAGAATGCGATGGAAGGTGAATATCTGAACTCTGAGTGTGTGATGCTATCAATTACCTTTAATTGAGATTAGTTTATGTTAACCAAGGTTTAACATTTCGGGACTTCGCGTTTCGTATATTTACAAGTTAGATCTTCTGTCATTTTCCCGAATGGCCACTTCCCGTAGTGGCGTGTTAAAGTTTAGGAAGGCATACGTGTATATGGTGACTAGGATCTGTCGAACTCTTTTCGCATATCGAAACTTTGAAGGTGAGGCATGTTGAAACGCATGAAGTACGAAACTCTGAAACTTGAAACTTCGAAGTATTATTTAGTGATTTGACTCTTTAAAGAGTAGGCAGATCCATAACTCCTAAGGTATTAGGATCGTTTGATTAGATGGGGGACTTCATCGACGGTGAGAATCAAGTGCGTGTTGTTTTTATTTTAAATGGGAAAGAAATATATTTAAAGTCTAAAGTTTAGAAATATATATGTGTTCCAACATAGGCTCCATCTAGGGATCGCGTCTCCCTGCGAGATGCAGAAGAACAGTAGACCAAGTTCCTTTATTGGGTAAATGGAGTCATTATTGCATTTCTGTGAAACACATTCGGAAAAAGATCATCCGGAGAAAAAGAGTTTTAACCAAAACTTAGAAGACCTTCAAAAACATCAAATCATGACCTTCAGTTTGGCTATTTGAAATTCCTCTTCCTTAAAACTGCATCCAGATTTGCTTAAGATAATCAAAGTAACTTTAGCCGAAATATCAAGTTTTGATCGATTTTGTTCACATCATGGTTAAGTATACGTAACATAATTTCTATGGGGGGATCCCACATTGGTTCAAAATGTAAATATTACTGAAAAAGAATTAGATGTCAGAGTATATCGTGTAGATACGTATGATAGCCATACAAATATCATAGACATTGCTTCACTACCAGCGAGCCTGTTCAGTACCCTGGTGAAGTTATCCATTTCTCCCATTGAATTTCCTTTCACCACTTCAATAAGTAATTTCGCATTTAAATGTTGAGATGAGGGAAATCATTTAATAAATTTCCTTTCATCATCTCTCTTTTTCTTTGGGAAAAATGGGGGCAATTGATTTTTCGAATTTCCTTTCACCATTTGCCTTGGACTAGATGGGGGCAATTATTTTATGAATTTCCTTTCACCATTTGTCTTGTATTTTAATACATGAAGTGGGGGCGATCAATCTGTATGTAACATATAAGGGATGATATTGGTTTAATATATTCAAAGGAAAGGTCTGTCATAATTTTTTAGTATACTTTGAAACTAATTTTATTTCAATCTTCAATACACCTTCACCTATTGAGAAGATTTTATAAGGGATTTTAAATTTAGGGATCAACCTTGAGCGAACTAGTCAGTATAAACTATATAAGAGAGCTAAAGTTATTAGGATTAGCTTAGACATACTTTCTTTCAGTTAAATTGAGGGGCGTATAAATTTTCGCCTAACATTACTTTGAAGACATGTTTCTAAGTTTTCAGAGTTAAGGTGAAGTCTTTTCTCTCTATGAAGACCTAGGAGGGGTATTGAGAATCGTAGGAAAATAAAGCTTCAAGATGGGCAGAATAAAACAGAAAGAATCTTCAAATGTTTTGTTGCGAACAAGTTCAATCCCACACAAGCGTGTTCATTGATTCTCCTATTTTCTTTAAGGTCTTTTTATTCTTATTTTATTTTTATAAGTTTTATTTCATTTTTTATTTTAATTTAAATTTGTATCCAAACTCAGAGAAGACTTTTAGGATTAGGCTATAGTTCTTATATTTCTCTGGTTTTTGATCAAGTGACAGTGTTTATATGGATGAGACTTCTTTCATATTTAGTGAGATCCCCTTGAAAATTTAACTTGGGTCAATAGGGTAGAAGTTCATACCTCGGATTTTCTTTATATTTTCAACCAAATAAACCATTTTTTTATCACCTGTTTTGAGAGAATGCCAATGTTCTGAAAAGTGCGTGTTGGTTTCTGATACATCCTTATCTCTCAACTATCAACAAGCATTTTTCATAAAAATAAACATGAGAACTGTCAGAAACTTCTGAAAAAAGAAACGATAGGTGTTACTCGTTTTTTATATTTCTGTTTTTATGAAATCAACGAAACTGGTCTTTTTATAGTGAACGTAAAAACTTACCAAAGAAATGAAAAATTGTAAATGAAAACAAGAAAGTCAAACTGGTATATACAATGGTGATTTGGAATTTGATCATTTCATGAAATGATTTAGGTAACGCTCATTTATAGGGGTGTTAAGGATTTTCCCATCGAGGTTTTCTAATAAGAATGAGTTTTTTCCCTCGGAAGTCAGGATCTTGAAGGGCCCACACCAGATGTGATCGAACTTCCCATGCTTTCCAGCATCTTCTTTCCTAGCATCCCACCTCAATACTAGGTCATCAAGAATAAATTCCCTATCTTTAGCTTTTTTATCAAACAGATCTTTCATGTTGTCTTGATATTTTTGAAGTTTCTCATCCACTTCAACCTTGTTTTGTTGTACTTCGATTAACTGGTTTATTATTTTGGTAACATCATTAGGCTCTTCCTTCGAGTCTTGCCAAAAATTCATCACAGGCAAAGCGAGGTTTATGGGGATGATTACGTCAGTGTCATACACCATTTGGAAAGGAGACATTCTGATTGACTTCTTAGTGTCGATTTTATTTGCCCACAAAGCATATTTCAAATGAACATGTCAGCCTTTCTTATTTTCAGTCAGTACCTTTTTAATTATGGTGATTAAGATCTTATTCGATGATTTGACTAATCCATTGCCCTGAGGATAGTAGACTGTGGAATTTCCTAGTACAATATTGTACTTTTGACAAAAAATGATCATCGCCATGGATTTGAAGGCTTGGGCATTGTCAGTAACTATCTTACAAGGATAGTTGAATCTCGATAAAATATTTTCTTCTAAGAAATTGATCACCACTGAGACTGTAGCATTTTCATGTTGGAATGGCCTCCACCCATTTAGTGAAATAGTCTGTAGTGATTAAGATCCATTTATGCTATGCACTTGAATGTGGATGGATTTCTCCGATGAAATCTAGACCCCATTGATGAAACAGAGCTTTTGTTTTGACCGGAATCAAGGGTAGTGTGGGAAGCTTTTGCTTGCCTGAGAATAGTTGACAGGAGTTACAGGCTCTAACTTTAGTATTCACGTCAGTGAACAACTTTGGCCAATAGTATCTAGCTCTCAGGATTTTATAGGTCATTTCTCTCCATGTGTGATGTCCTCCACACACCCCTTCATGAAACTCATTTATGGCGTTCTCTGTTTCGGATTCTATCAGGAATCTTAGTAAAAAACCTAGGGGATCCTTCCAATACAATTGATTGTCGATGATGCAATATTTTACCGTGTGTAGATTTAATGTTATCATTTTATAAGGATTCATATCACTTGGGTACTGAAGAGTCAAGAGATATGAAACTATGTCTCTATACCAAACCGAGGAAGAGAATTTTTCTTGAACCTGAATTTCAGGTGTCTATACATCGAATTCTTCTGTATCTGGAAGGTCTCCGTAAGCTTACAGATGATTTATTCTGAGTGCTCTAAAATTTGATTCGGCTAATAGCTTAGTCAGGCCTTTACCTTTGACGAGTTTAGTTGGTTTTGCCTCAAGATCAAATTCCTAAATCTTGGCCAGCCATCGGGCCCTTCTTCTGTCACTATCAGGTTGAACCAATATGTCTTTAACAGAGCTAGTTGGTATGTAGGCAATTATTTTGGAATGTAGCATGTAATTCCTGAAATATTTGAGGGCCGTCACCATAGTGTATGCCTGCTTTTCCAGTATATCATATTTTAACTTAGCGTCTCTGAGGATTTTACTAAAAAATGTTATCGGTTGCTCGAAACCTTCATCGTTCTTCTGTAAGAGCACATCTGCAATAGTATGTTCGGATGCAAATGAAAAGATCAATAACTCCTTCATGTAATCTAGGTTGGCCAACACCGGTGCTTCTCCTATCGTTTTCTTGATGCTTTCGAAGGATGCTTTAGCTTCGGCTGTCCACTTGACCTCATTGTCCTTTTTCAACATATATGTAATTAGTTTAACAATTTCAGCGAAATTTGGAATGAATCTTCTTAAAAAAATTATTTTACCTAGAAAAGACTGGATTTCCTTTTTGTTCCTAGGAATATTTATCGTATCTATAGCTTCAACTCTTTTCGAATCGATTTTGATCCCTTCCCTAGATACTATGTGGCCTAAAATTTACCTTCTTGCATTGCAAAATGAGATTTCTTGGGATTTAGAGACAAACCGAATTTCTGGCATTTCTCGAATGCTTGTTTGAGGTGTACCAAGTGTTTTGCATCTGAGTTAGAAAAAATGGTTAAATCATAAAGATAAATAACAACAAACTTATCTCTCTCACTGACAAAGGCTATGTCCATTGCTCGTTGAAAGGTAGCCCATGCATTCATCAGACCTAATGGCATTTTGTCGTACATGAAAGTACCCCATGGAGTGGTAAACGCGGTTTTCTCTTTGTCATCTTCATGGACCACAATTTGATTGTAACCTGAAAATCCATCAATCATAGACATTCGGTTATCCCCGACCACTTTTTCCAAAATGTGATCCATTTTAGGGAGCGGATAGTTGTCTTTAAGGGATGATATTTTTAGGTTCCTGAAATCCACATAGAGTTTGATTTCACCGTTCTTTTTCCTGACTAGAACTAAATTAGCCACCCACTCAAAATACCTGATAGGAACAATAATCTTAGCATAAAGGATATTTTTTACCTCTCTTTATATCACAGGCAGGAGTATAGGATTTATCTATCTTAGTTTCTTCCTGAAAGGTTTGATGCCCGATTTCAAAGGGATTTTATGCTCGATGACAGTGGTATCATAATGTTTTAGCTCATCTTAAGACCAAGCGAAGACATATTTGTATTGTTTGAGTAACTCAGCATATTTACTTTTTATTTCGGGTGGAAGGTATTTAGAAATTTTGACCACTTTAGGGTCTTCCTTAGTGCCTATGTCACAATCTTCAACCTCTTCGGGTTGAGGTTGCAAGATAGACTTTAGGGGTATATCGTCCTTATAAAATAATATCTTTAATGGAATTAGACCCTTAGGAATCTGATTTTTTTTCAACACCAACATGCGATGGTTAGCGATCTTATCCTGGAACTTCTGAGGATCTTCACCTTCCTGCATGATCCAAGCCATGTCATTTTGATTTTCCTAGTCGATGTGTGTTTCGAAAAATTCATCCACCGCTTCTAGAAACTGCTTGATCTACCCATCATCTTCAAATACCTACTAGTGTTGAACATTGTTGGTATTGAAGTCATGTGCCTCATTTCTATGTGATACTTTAGCTTTAAGACTATAGGTGGCATAAAAGTAGCAGCCGCTTTTGCTAGGGAATCAACTTGTTGATTTTCTACCCTGGGAATATGATGAATATTGAATGTGGAGAAATATTTTTCAATCAAATCCCAGGTGCAGTTCTTGTACGACCTTAGCCTTGGATGTTTGGCTTGATATTTTTGCCTTATCTGTTTTACGATTAATTCAGCATCACCGTAAACTATTAGATTCTCTATTTTTAGCTTATGGGCATCCTCCAATCCTAATATCATAGCCTCATATTCGCATACGTTATTGGTATAGTCAATGTCCCACTATAACCTATATGAGAAAGGAATAATGAATTCATCTCTGGGTGCCACAAACAACACCCCATCTCATGCTCCTTCCTAAGACAAAGCACCATCAAAAAATATTTTCCAAAGTCCTGTAGTATTTACATTTTTGTTTGTTTTTTCGATTTTTTTGTTTTCTTCTTCTGTATCATTTTCTTCTATACATTCGTCAAAACCGTCATCAACTGATAATATACAATTTCCTAGATCTTGATCTGCGACATAAACCGGATAATTATTTGGGTTCTGTGGGTCACTTACGGTATATGCCAATCTTGTCTCTCTGTATAGATGGGTGAACTATCCACCAAAAATTTGTATCGTAGTATATGTCATGTCCAATTGAAGTGATCCTCCAAGATTAGCACCCCAAGACCTGGATAAAAACATGTCATACTTTGCAGGAACATCAACAATGACTACATCCATGAGAATACTCTTCACAAGGATCTGTGCAAGATTAACCACCAAATATTTTATCATACCAAGACATTTAACTTTTCTTGAATCAAAAGAATACAGATCTCGGTATGGTCTAGTAATCTCGAGACCTAGTTTTTCCATAATAAATTTAGGCATTAAGTTGTGGGAGGCTCCAGAATCCAACATATAGTTATGGAGTAGGTGATCATGCACAATCAGTGTAATATAAAAAGGAGAAATAGGGTCTTTAGAATTTTCAATATGCGGACCAAACTTTATAGTAGGTCTATCATCTTCTAAATTAATAGTATCCGCGTGACTTTCATCATCTGAGAAATTTATCATTTTGGCAAAAAAAATTCTATACATCGTATTTTTTGCTAATTCGACCAGGGGCACAGGAATTTTGATTTTATTAATTTCATTTTCCATACTGAAACTTCCAATCATCTTTTCGGCCTCTCTGGTTGGGATCTTCGTTTCTCTTTTTTCTTGTCTATTGGTTTGTGTTTCTTTGGTTTCAGCTGTCTTTGTTTTGGCAGCTTGTGTTTCGGTTGTTTTTTTCTTGGCAGCTTGTGTTTCAGTTGTCTTTGTTTTGGAAGCTTGTGTTTTAGTGGATGGTTGAGCTGCCTCATTTGTTTTACTTCTCGACAAGATATTCCTTGGTGGAGAAGTTGTAGAATTTTTATCTCTAGGCCTTAAATTATATTTTTGTTGAAGCTCGGCCATTATAGAGTCGGTGATTCCTTGATAATCAGATTCTCTCATATTATTTATACTTACCTCATTTCAAAACAGTGGTTCTTGATCTAAATACCTTTCGTAATCCTATCTAGCTAGGTGAGGTTCTTGATCGTTATCATCGAGGCTATCAATATCTTCATCTAACCCCTCAAAGTCTTGTATATCATCACTTTGCATAAAGTTTTATGTTTTAAAAGGAGATTTGATTTTCTGATCCTCGTTTTTTAATGGTATTTCTTGGATCTAGGGATTGGGATTCCTTTTGAAATATCTCCTAGAAAAAGGATCAGGTTTATCCTAGTCTAATTCCATTCTGGAGATTTTGTTTGATAACTCTTTGATTATCTTAGCCATGTCATCCATTTTGTCCTCCTCTGACCTCCCAAATCCGAAAATTCCATCTTTTTCCTGAAAGAGTTTGGTTTCTTTGGTTCTTGTTTTTACCTTCTCTTTTAGTTTACCTGATGCCATCATGTTCGAATCGATTTCAATGGCATTGTACTACATTCTTGTGAGGTCAACAGATCTCCTTTCCCTCAAAATTAGGGCAAAGTCGGGCTCGAAATCCCCTGGGAAAGTCACCTTAGTTGTGGGTTGTGAGGGTTTGACTTATGCTAGGATATTATGATAGAGTTTATTAAACCTCTGGGAGAATTCTAGGACTGAATCAAAATTCATTTTCCTTAGATCCCCAAACTTTGTCAAATAATACAAGTGATCTTTCTTATCTCCCCACTGCCTTAAAAAGGCGTTTTCTAGCGCGTCATAAGATGTTATAGAACCTACCTGAAGCCCTCAAAATCAAAGTCATAATTGACCTTCAAAATTTCGTACCAGAATTCTTGAATAAACATCCTCATGCTCAATGCCAAGGATATCAGTGAATTGGTCAAAAAAGTTTATGTGCTATATGGCAGTTAAATCTCCCTCTCCCATGAATTTCGGTAAGTTATTCATATAATTTTCTGGTAAATCATGAAGGACAAGGGGGAGGACCAAAGGAGTGTATTTGGCTGCCACTTTGGAAAAATTCCTAGGGGGCGGAGGTGGTGGTCCTTGACTGCCTCCTCCTCCAGCACCACCTCCAGCGCCACCTCCTCCAACAACATCCATTTGATGTCGAGGGGATGAACTTTGGGAGTTAAAGAAAGGGTTTTTGTAAACTGCTAGGAACCCTTCTATTGCTTCAGGATGAGGTGAAGGAGGTTCTATAAACTGACCATTAGGAGACAGAAAATATTCAAAGGGGGGAAAAGGGAAATGAGGACTAGGTTCTTCAGATTTACAGGATATATAAACAGGAGAACCAATAGGGGTTGAATGAGGGTAAGATATATAGTCCTTGGAGTTTTTGGGAACTAAAACCTTTACTTAGGGGACCAGTAGAATATCAATAAAAGCAGGTATTGAAAGGGATCTTTTACCTTTATTAGTAAAGGGGGGAGTCGAATCGATCTCAGATTTAATCTCAGGCAAAACCAACTCGGGGTTTATGGTTTCGGCTGCAAGATTCTCAGTTGATGTATCTCTGAAGTGGCTTTGTGTGTAACCTTCTTGTGAGGTTGAATGTTCAAGTCGAACCTTAGCATTAGTTTGCACAGTTTTGGGTTGGTAAACCTTACTTGTGGATGCAACAGTCTTATTGAGGTATCCCCTTAGTTTTAACATCTTTTCAGGATAGGATACAGGCGTAGTCTGTTGATCGTATGGGTTCTTCAAGGTATTCTTTCTACTGAATGCCAGTTTATCTATAGTGGAGTCACCAAGTGAAAGATAAAATTTAGCCTTATAAATGTATTCAATTTTTGTTCACTATCAAAGAGAGAAACTTACCATGTCATTCTCCCAGGGAAAAATAACTTTGTTTCTCCGTCCCCGGCAACGGTGCCAAAAAGATGTTGTTCCTGAGATTAAACTTAAGGCTCAAAGAATAATGTCAGGCATCAGGAATTTAAGGAATGTTTTAAAAGGTTATTTTTCTTTCGTTAATTATATAATAATTAACCCTCAAATGAAATTAATAATTGAACAAGACATATGTCGTGTTTCGTTGTCTGAGTCGAGTAATAAAATCAAGTGTTGTGGGAGAAATTTACAAAACTGTTAAACAAAATGAGGCATCAATGACGCATGAATCTTACCTTGTTCACAATAGAATAAAATATAGAATGCACCCTTGAAAGGATATAAGATACAGTGATCCAAGTAGCTTTCAGTTCTTGTATTTACTAATAGAAAATACAGAGGAACATTTGCTTGTTTATCAAATAATCGATAAAACGTGATTACAGTAGATGTTGTACTAAATTGCAGCCACTCACTTATCAAGGAGGGACATATATTAACTAGAGATATGGAATACAAAAGGAGCACATAACTCAAACTGCACAAAATTTGGAATACTTGTATGCACTTGTATTAATACTCACAAAAGGATGAGTTTTATTAGTTACAATACGGCAAGAAGCAGCCTGTGTTAATTCTTTAGAATATGTATTTATACAAAATGTTCTCAACCCTAAGCGGTTGGAATTCTCATAATTTGAAAAGAGTAAATATTACAATATGTAAAATCCGAAGAGTTTCATTCCCATCTTCTATGTCCCTTCGTCTACTGGTAGAGATGTTTCTTCTTCTTATTCTCCAGCTCAAAAATAGTTGGTCTTTAATCATGACCTGTATACATGGCATGCACAAATGGTCTCATTTGTCCCAGACGTGCTTGCTTTCCCTTGCTCGACACACTGAACACATCTTCCTACGAATTGCACCACTAACCTGGAAGGCATTGTTGTGTCATTCACCTCCAAAGTATATAACTTCCTTTCTATGTGAGGTATCCTATATTCCATTCTCTTGGCTTATAAATATATAGAGTATAGCCTCAGACTGGGATTGACTATCCACTTATTAATCTGGATAATGTCAATTCGTTCCAATTGCAGGATTTCGGCCCGGGCTTCTTCCATACTCGTCTTGGAATCAAGTTGATTCTTCGCTATATCGATTTGTCCCAGGGCTTTAGAGATACTATCTCTTTCAATATTTAGTGACTCTTTGTTCAGTGAGGAACATGCTTCTTCACAATATTTCTTCACCTCCCAGGCTAACCTTTTACTTTACACTAAATTGGCCTCCCAGATTTTCAATATTATGTCACCTCGAGTTTGTTTCGAAAGAGACAATTTAGAGACCATGGCTACTTCCTCTTTTGTTGATGACACAACTGCCTCCTGGAAATTAGTTCGAGTTGCAATGGCCTCTCTCTCTCCTTTAAGTAAATATTATTTAAATACTGTTCCACCACCCGATAATGGTTTTGGACAACTTCCACCTTCGTAAAAAGGTTTTGTTGTGTTGATTCCAGTTTCTCACGCACCTCCAATGCCTGGGCTTGGAAAACTGCTATATCCATTACCATGTTCTCAGAAAATTTTATATTGGCCTACAGTTGTTTGACCAACTCTCCCTACCGAATGGCTAATTCTCTACTTCCCTGTGAATTCTTATGCATTTTCGTCGAGACTGAATTTGAGTTGTTGAATTTCATGTCTGTCATAGGAAATAATCTTATCAAAACCCCTATTCATCTCATCTCTTACACTCTTTTCCATTGTCTTTAGTTGGCATTGCAACTAACTTACAAGCAGGTCCTTCTGCTTCAATTGTTCCTTCATATTCCCAAATGAATACCGATTTGTTGTGGAAAAAGCTCCAAATGAGCCTGCCATTTCCATAGCGAAGTTTGCCTCCTCTAAGGCTTGTGCATCACATAACACCCTGAGCCTCTTGATATTCACACCCTCCTTTTGGTTCATGTCTCTTTTTACTATAGCCCTCCTCTTCTTGTTGAAGAAGAATTCAGAAGGGGGCATTTCTTCAACCGAAATGGGAGTAAGATCTTCTATGAACACTACTTCAGCACTTGGGTTCTCCTTACTGATATGTAAAGGGTTCAAAGACATAATAGGATCACCTATTTGGGTGGTCTGTGGTTGCCCTGTTGTATTAGAAGCCAACTTTTCTGGTATAGACAGTAGTGCATCCTCTCCCTTTTTTATCAAAACTTCAGTTTGAGCTTTCTTTTGATCATCAGGTTGATTTGATGGTGTGATATTTTCCCTCTATATCAAAACCTCTACTTTCACCAAATTTTCCTGTGTCTCTGGCCCACTCAAACTTCTTGCTTCTAACTTCTAGGTTCCAAATTCGTGTGTGGCTGGAGATGTCGTAAATTCTCCTTGTAATACTTTAGGCAGATTGTTTCTTCGGTGTCTCTGAAAATTATGTAGCTCAGCTAATTCATTTGGAGCCAGAGTCTGGACTCGGCTCAAAACCTCCTGATAAGATCTTTCCCCTCAGAATATCTCATCCTGTGGGGAATTTCCACGCTCATATCTCTTCAGATTGTACAGAGCCATGTGATTTCCTACGACCTTCTGCAGATCATGTTTCTTGAATTCAATGTTTAGAAGCTTAATGTCCTTTAGGGGCGTAGCCTCTACCTTTGAGTGGCTGAAATCTAACAGTGAAAAAGTACCAACCTACAAAGGAAAGGTGGGCCACACCTTTTTATGTGCTTCCTTGATCTCTTTATTGATTCCTCCTAGCACAGTTTGATGTGCTACCTCCCGGCACACCAATCGATCTTGTAGGAACATTGGTAAGGCATGTGGAGGAATAGAACATCCAAAGACCCTGATATAAGAGAAGTGTTCTTCAATGTACCAATCAAGTATTTTTCCTAGGTTAGCCACTATCTGGTCTAAAATCCTAGGGGTTGGGCAACCGTATATAGTGATATGCATCGACACCACCACATAGTTTCATATTTAGTAGAAGAAGTCCTTCGATTTATCCTCCCACAGCTTGGAGTGATATAAATGTATCGGTTCAGCGTTGGTTGAAGTCCAGCTCCATCCCATCAAAGGAAATGGCGTCATATAACAAACAACATCCATAAGGTATGTCGACATGTAAAATGGGGCAGTTCATCCTTTGGCTTTCAATGACTGATATTCAGTGATTTCCTTGACCAAACTGTCTAATAATATCTTGGCCCAATTGAAAGAAAAACCCTTTGCAACTTCATGCATGATCGGTACCCATGATATCAGGAAGTGAGAAGAGTTTTCTTTCCCAAAAAATCTACATAAAATCATGGCCACATACATCATATGGGCGTCTAAGGATGCAGTGGCGTATATTTCGTGGGTGTCTAGTCTAAATTTCTCAGGCCATGCCCACCAATCCTTGATCAAGTCAGGGTAATTATTTACACCTTGTGGGCACTCTTCTTCATCTAACTCTTTTAAGAAAGAGGAATTATAATTGTGTTTGAATGCTGGGGACAATTTGTACATCACCTGTATGTGTTCTGGTCAGAAATGTCCAACAACAACCTTTTGTGAATTGTGGATGGTCCTAGTCGAGATGTCAACATTCTCCAAGGCCCAGCCTATCATGTCATTAAATGGCATAATCCTTGGTCGCGTGGCTATTTTATGCAGCTATGATTGGGCTACATATTTGAGCTTTGTTTCCTGAGTTTCGGTCCCCTCATAATCTGACTCTTTTGAAAAGTTGCTCGGTTCATATTGTAGGATATCGCATATCTGCGTCCAGGTTTTTATAGTCTCCACAGCTCTCTACAATGTGTTCGAGAGGATATCTGTGTTTTGTCTCAAGCTTTGACCAACCTCTTTAACCATTTTCCGTGGAGCCATGATAGTAGTAAACTCAGAACTATGTTACCTGTCACAGAAAATGTGCAAAACTTATTATCTTGCTAAGCTTGCTCTATGAAAAATGCGAATGGAATTCAAAATTTGTGTATACCTTCACTGACAATGTGTTTACTTCCCTTAATGAAAATATTTGGGCAGTGTTCCAAGATCTTATTTGAAATCATTTTCCCTAGATCGACTATTAATGCCATTAATGGTTGGTGGTTCATGATTTGAGATATGTGAAGAAATATTTGAATTTATCAGAACTACGATTTAACAAAAAAATAGCACAAGATAATAGTGCTTAGCCCATTAACTAATTACGTTTAACTTTAACTCCTTTCAGGCTTTCGAACCTCGGGATATCCGATAATAGTGTTACACCTCAAAATTGCTCACTTTGATAAGTGTAGTAAGTGTCGCATGATCCTCTCGACTGTCGCAAGTGTCGCATGTCATTCACAAGTGTCGCAAACATCAAACAAAGCATATTGTCATGATGACGACACCAAAGAGACATCTATAATATCTCAGACACTTGGTTTGGAGGAGGAAGAATGATTAACTGGAGTTAAGGAACTTTTATCACTTGAGAAGAGCTCTTAAACCAAGGTTTTGAAGGGGAGTGCTCCCCTAGATCAACCTTAAGAGCGTTGGCGCTCCCCTATAAGGTTTCAGGGAGAATTATAACGCTTCTCTGCCCCTCAAGAGGATTGCTATCCATCTTTGAAGCACTGGCGCCCCCCTCAAGCTTCCTAGGGAGCGTTGTAGCGCCCTAACGCCCCTTTTGAGGGAGCGTTGCCTAATCTGAGGCAGTAGTTGGCCCATTGAGGAGAATAAGGGGAGGATATTTCAAGTTTAGAAGGCAGTTGCATTCGAATTCTTGGTTCTATCAGGAGATCCCTGATCCAAGGAGGGAATTCCTCAAATTGTTCTAAAGATAACTCAAGAGGTTAAGCTCCTCTTAACCTATATAAGCAGGCTCTATGATGGTGAAAAGGAGGAAGAATTGCTAGCATGAAACCTATGATCTCATAGTAAACACACAGTCAGTCAAAGGAGAATTGATCAGTGAAGTTTCTATCATCCAGGTTGTGGATCTTTCGAGCAAGGGTTAGACGAAGGGGACTTGACGAAGCTGTCGCATTCGCATATATGATTGTAAGTACTGCTGTCGTTATTCTCATTAATATGACACGCTTAGCCTGTTTCTTTCTAGTTTGTGTCTGATTTTACATGAACTTATCATTGATAGATAGATTTGTTTTCAACATAACATGAATAGAGTAGGAGGCGGTCGTACTTTGTTTGTCTACAGGACTCAGCGAGGAGCGAGAGTTCAGAACTCGATTTGGAGCGTGCAGGGACAAACATCGATAAAAAGGTACTGTTATCCTCCTTATTTCTCATGTGTTAGTTTGTATGGATTTGAAAGGAAGTCAGTGTCCACGTTAAGAATTTTATGTATTAGAGTAGGGTCTAGCTCTTTGAGGCAATCTACCTGTCCGCAGGGAGATTTTCCTACAACAGAAACTGGCGACTCCACTGGGGAGTCTTAAAATCGGATCTTTTTTCTTTGATTTCTCCTCATAGACCTTGTTTTACCCCTTGATTGTTTCAGACCTGGTTCACTCCTCTTTTGATTGGTTTCATGAGCTAATTGACTCCCTACCCCATCACACTCAGCCTAATTGTCGAGACTAAAACTACAATTTTGGATTTTTTGACACTTTTAGGAGTTTTTGTCCCTGGCGCCCCTGTCCCAGTGTTAACAGAGCACCAACGCTCCCTGAGTTCCTTACACAGAGCGTTATAACACTCCTTGTCCTTGACAACAGAGCGCCAGCCCCTCTTTGGCCAAGAAACCTTCCAGAATTTCCTTTTTCAGAGTTTTATCTCTGTGTTTCTCTTGCTGGGTTACCTTGTGAGTCAATGCTTCTTCCCTTCCAGCCTTGACATCTGTCTTTTTGAAGAACGAACATCTTGCTATTTGGATTTTGTAGCCTTCTTCACTATTGTTGTTGAGTTTTTCTGTCATTTGGAGTTTGAAACCCATGCATTGTCTTTCTCTTTGTTTAACTGAGCAAAAACTCTGGTGAAGGTCATCAAAAGCCTACAGATCTCTTCATTTTGATTGTAGTTAAGATCATTGTTCTTCGACATTCCTTTTGGTATTGAAGTTCTTTGTTTTTCTTTGATTGTTTCTTTTCTTTTGCTTTTCAGCTTGATTACAACGAGAGGGTGTATTGTTTGCATGATTCTTGCTTGTGTTGGTCTGATTTTCATTCATCCAAGAAGACAATTAGCAAGATGAGAATTGTTTTGAATTAATCATTATTCATATGCAAACAATAAAAAGTATCTTCATGATTGATTTTGCGTATTAGAAGGTATCTCAAAGTTTCAGCATCACATCAGGATTTGATTTGAAGAAGATTTGTTTGAGGGCATTCCTTATTAGTGCTTGTTAGTGAAAAGAACTCTCTCTCTCTCCCTTAAATAGATGTTCATCGAAAAGAAATGA